>CM042443.1:26515655-26608155 GCA_023631565.1 Gymnocephalus cernua | reverse complement strand
CGCTGCTTGCAAAAATGATCAAACAATAGGTCTGCACTGGCATGTACAGCTGCCGGAAAAAAAAAAAAAACACAGCCTCAACTTTCACAAAGGAGCTTACCTTCTAGCACCTCGCCCACTTTTGTATATTACTAAACTCACTGCCAGTGATCGAGACGGAAGCAGGACAACCTTGGACGGTGGTGCAGAATCACTCCTGTGACAAATAGCTAGAGTAGCTTGTTTTAATTGGGGTGGTGATGGCACAGTGGATATGACACGTCTTTGGTGTGGGAGGTCTGGGTTCAATGTGATACATCAACCAATGTGTCCCTGAGCAAGACACTTAAACCCATAGTTGCTCCAGAGGCATGCCATCTCTGACATATTTAAAATGTTTTTGACACTTTTTCAGACTTTTTCTTTGACACTTTTGATGCCTTTTTTACCCCCACCAGTATATACACCACTAACACCGACGTATTACCACTAGGTTTACACATATTTTTGGAATTCATGGACAATAAATCTCATTTGTAGGAAATTATTCCTCATTTTTGAGCTAAAAAAAGTAGAAATTTAAAATGATTTAAACTATTTCAGAGGAACGTATGTTGATGGCTAATCAGAGACTTGTGTATGTCAAAGTTTAGTCAGAATACTGTTTTGAAACCATATATTTTTTTCTTCAAATGCTATACAATTAATAAATCACCCAAAATTCAATGAAAGCAATGTATGGAATCCATATCATTTTTGGGCAATTTCTTTTTTTTAAAATTTTAAATAAGTTAAACTCACGGCAACATACAGTATGTCCAGACAATACATTCTCACTCCCATCGCATCAAAAAGAGACGCTTGGTTGGGAGCCTCTGCCGTTTGTTATTGACGCAAAAAAGTCTCTTAACTTCATAATTCGGGCGCTTTCTCAACTGCCTCGTTTAGTTCGGTTCAGTTGCACGAATAGAGTTTGTTTGCCCCGCTGGTGCGGTTCATTTGGGCAGGTGAGAACGCGGCAACTAAATGACCTTGAATCCTTGAATAAATATAGATTCGCCTGCCTGAGATAATTCCTAGCAACTAATTTAATGATTCTTAAAAAAAACCATTTCCCTCCCTAGGATCAATAACATGTTTACTTGGCTGCAGTTCTGACTTTGGCATGTTCAATATGCTTTTTTGAGAGACGCTGTGAGAAGTGAAGCTCTGTAATGAGAGAGACACAACTGCATCTTTTTGTATACTGTATGTAATGTACTACGAGGATGGTATAGTGGGTGGATGCACATGCAATAAATACACTATGCACACCATCCCATATCGCTCCGGTGCTGAATGAATCAGCTTAGGTCAGCGTTGCAGATCTGTGTGGGCTAATGGTCCCAAGCTAAACACCAGATATAGATAAGCTGATCAGGTAAACATATACTGGACTCTCTCAAAGGAAGGACACAGGCAACACATCATCTGCCTGCTGCATGGGCCGAGCACACACACACACACACACACACACACACACACACTTCAATTACTGCAGCCTTTTGGAGCCCTCAATAATTACAGAGGGAAAGGTCTTTTATATTAGTTATTTTTCACCATCATTATTTCTTAATCAAATGGTTTCTAGGATGGAGTTATCGGCAGCATGATACTGATCTGTCAATCATGTGCTAGGTTCATACCCACACACAAGGAAGATATATACAGTATATCTGCGACCAGATGGAAGCAACCCAAACTCACTGAACAAAGGTCAGCAAGGATGGATCTTTGTGACTCTGACCTTGTACACTTGGTACTGCACATTCTGACAATACAGGGTTTAGCGGCTGTTGCAGATAAGTTTAGCAAAGGGTTAGGGTTACATAAGGTGACTTGTCCTGCAGTGACAACATTTTGTCCCCCAGGCAGGCCTTTGTAGACCAGAAAGGGGGAAATCCCATGCATCCCCCTGGAAAATCGCACCCTGCTAATATCTACTGCATCAGTATTCTACCTAAACTGAACAGTAGGGTGTTGTGTTTCATTGTTAGAATAATTCCACAGTGGAGTTCTTTTCTCAGCCAATCAAATGACTACACACTTAAATGTAAAGAAGAAATCAATAACAGTCATATGTAAAGAGTGAAACAACAACAATCAACAATCAACAGTGCACAATACAGGATTATAGATGAATGCAATTATGTTGGTTAGGAACAGGCAGGTATGTAATGTGTTCCTGCAGCTTTTCAGCCCTCCTCTTTTAATCCCTTAGATGTGTTTGGTGCACACAACACCGGCACTATTATGGTCATTTTGACTGAGAATGTGCATTATGCTAACAAAGAGACTTCCTGCTATTAATACATCAACTGCTCTTGATGCTGAAAATCCCATTAGTTTTCCAAGATGCAAATGTCAAGTCAATTTCTTAGACCGTAAATTCTCATAATAAAGATCCATGTTTTTTTGTTGTTCATAAAGGCTAACACTTTCACAGCAAACGCTTTGCCTCACTGCATTATTCCAAACCAAAAAAAAAAAAAAAAACATCTGCACATTAAATAGATGTCACAACGTATCCTTTTTCATTTGGATGCATTTAATTAAATTGTCATTTTCCAAGTTGATGTGAATTTCAACTCAGCCTTGCAGCACGTCCAAGCCACTCACTGGAAAAGAGAGCTTCAGCACATTTTGATACATAGGTCAAAGGCTTTTTATTCCCAACTTTATGAATAAATAATGAGGCCCGCTGTGATATCAAATTTGTCTTGCCATTGTGGGGCAAACATATTAAATCATGGCTGTGAATGATGGCCCACACACAAGTTTTCACACAAAGTGATAAATCAGAACATAAGTTTATTCATAAATCTGGTGTAGATGTATTTTTGACACTAGAACTGCCATAGGCCTACCGTTAAATATTGTAAAATAAAAAATGTAAATTATTCCATCATTATGTATGCTATGTTTCCCTCCTGCCCTGACTTTAAATATCAATTCTGCACATGCCTATATTGTCATAATGATAGATTAACATTTAGAAGACCAAATAGTTTTTTGGTTGTCAGTGTATCCACAGCAGGCTTTACACACCGTTTTTTTGTCCGATTAATTCGCACGTCAAAATATTCTGTTGTTGATGTCACCTTCACATAGAACGCGAGTAACAAGGGTGATTTTTCTGAGCTTTCGCAACATGAATAAAGACATCGTTCAATCACGTTGTGTTGTTTACCAAAGACACTCTTTCCTTTTTTACCTTTCACAATAAAAACCCTGGATAAATGCTACACTGTTTTCCAGAGGGAATTACATTCACCTAGTATTTCATTAAAAGGAAACTCAATAACTAGCTTACAGTAGATTAGTGTTAGCGTTTCCTGCTTCTGGGGGTGAGACAGGGCTGGAGTCTCCCCAAGACCTGAAACTGTCCCACCGACATGGTGGATGAGCTGCAGCGAATATTCAAAACTTTTATTGAAAACTGTCGCAAATTCATATCGCTGCCAGTGTAAATAGTTTTGATGCAAAATATTCGCAGGTGATTAAAATAAATCCTCTGGGAACCATGGAGGTCTGCTCAAAATGTCATGGCAATCCATGCAGTAGTTGTTGAGAGGTTTCAGTCTGGGCCAAAGTGGTAGACAGACAGAACAAACAATGGCTGACAGGACTCAAATGGCACCGGACAGACTTTTGGGTATAAAACATATTAGTGTCATTCTAGTTAAATTAATCTTCAATGTTTTGTCTCCAAACAAAAATGTGTTTTCATTATAGTCTATCACACATTCTGCCTCCAATATTGAGTCCAATATTCACCTTAAATATGATTATTATGTGGGCCCTTGGAAAGATGTTGACCAATGTAAGGTTCTGCCCTGATCTCACTGCACAGCATCTATCACATTTTTATTCCTATCTTATAAAAAAGACAATTTATGCAGATTAATGGTCTTTTTATAAGCTAGGAATACAAATTTTGATGATTTTTTTTCTTGCCCATCACAATGTTCTTCGAATTACGAATACAGACCGTTATTTTTCTTTCACACAGGCACAGAACATATGTGCATGTCAGCCATCAGCTAATGTAATTGCTGTGCATTCAAGTGCAACCCTTGACAGATGTGAGGTGGCACAAAGTATTTGATCAGTAGGCCAGCGTCAGCGATAGTTGTTTGAGGTGGGCTTGATGTGTCAGGACCCATAGGAACACTCTTCCTGACTGACAGGACGGCCTGTGACGGAACAGGCACTCCTGTCTCTGATCAGTATGGTAGATGGTAAGCTTGAGCTATGTTCTTATTATATCTAAGTTGTCTGTATCCAACATGGCAACCTATGCTATACATGCACTTAAAATTTGGCATATTATTCTCCTACTCTGATTGGTTGAAGAAATGTAAACACTTTTTTTTTTCTCCCTGACAATAATTATACCGGACCATAATTTCCTGCTGTTGTACTGTTAAATCAGAGTGTCAGTTGTTGGACATTGGATTAAAATCAAAATGTGTAATTTAAAGCTTTATTGCTTAACCGTTTGATATTAATAAACGTCTGTTACATTCAAGCCGTTGCCAAATGAGTTGCTACAAAGCTAATTAAGACTATCAGCTCCACACAACTCTCTCTGGATTTCTCAGTATGACTATGTTCACAAGGTTGTGGCGTCCGGAAACTTTCACGTGCAGAAACTCAGTGAAGATAATTAAGATAATTACCTCTTCTACCATCATGTTTTTTATTCCGCCGTGTCCTCGTTGGCTACTAGCAACTGCGTAGGGGAAGGGGGGAGGGCTGCGCGCGATCATGCAAGGCTTGTATCATCTGGACGCACCGACAGTGTTGCTGCCATTACTTAGAATTCCTCATGGGGGCGACGGAAACTACGCAGAGTTCTTTATTTTTGGCATTCTTGCATTTGCATTTGACATCCTGCTTTGGTTTAATGTTGACACATACATATAGAAGATGGACAAAATAATAGGAACACCTTACAATGCAATGCAATCCGCCACTACAGAAATTACCATAAGAGTTCAATCAAAATAAGCAGCCCCTGTATTAGAAAGGCCACAGGACGTGTCTGTTTGTTGAGCTGATGTTCAGAAGAGATAATATGAAGAAGTTTCAAGTTGAGTTTATGCATAGAGCACATTTAAAAACAGAAGTTGGCCAAAGTGCTCTAGGCTACAAATTGAATTATTACAATTCAGCCAAATTCAGCAGTGTCTGTATAAAATATTTACATGGATATGAAATCATTTTATGTCAAATTAGTGAAGTCTATGTTGTCCAGTTTTAACAGTATAGCAGTGTGAATTATATTATACTATTATGCTAAATATAAATATATATTTCTCAATGAGTTGTTTCTTCAAAGCTCGACAGTTAGCTAACATTGTCAAGTTCTCAAAAAAAACACGAGGCATAACTTTTTTTGGGGTTCAACAAAGAAACTATCCTTGCCTTATTGTTTTATACTGTAAAACTGTAACAAAGAGCAAAAGACAAACAGAAATGAGATAAAACCAATACAGATTCCCAAAGTATAGTGCAAACCCACAACTTATAGCAACAGATAATGCTCAGTCATAACTAAAAGCCATGCTATCAATTTAGTGATTTGACATTAGAAAAGTTATTTTTTATATTTTTTACAGTACTTGCGGACACAAACTCTGTTGACCATGTTGTGCTGTTTTATTTTCCATTGAATATTGAAGTTTATAAATAAGTGTTTTGGCATGGCCGGCTACCACTAAAAGGGACATTTAATTCCTGCATGTTATGTTTCGTTGTGCATGATCAAAAAAACAGCACTGTGATGTCGACACATAAAAACTGTGATATTGTTATCCGCCAATGTAGCACTCAATTATGTCATGTAATTACTTTTTGTGACAGAATCCTTATAGTTATCCATATATCTATTGTAACATTATAGTGTATGTGTCGCTACGTAGCCACAAGGCTCAGTGGAGTGATGCTGCAGCCCCTGTGTGATGCTGCACTCTCTATTCCTCCCAGGCTCCAAAACAATCCTTCTGTTTCTGGAGATCTGCCAACCCTGTAATTACCACAGATACTTTTTCCCTCCAATTTTAACAAAGCAGCATGTGCAGTTATTGTGCCCTCATGCAGAGCTAATCAGCCAAAAACAACTTAATCAGTGAGAAAAATGTGCTAATAATATTATAATACCTGTAGTGTTCTGCACAGAGCTGTGAGGGGGCCACATCTGATTTCTGTGTGGCCCCAGTAGCTAATTTGGGATGGTTGGTTGAGGCAGGATCAAAACAGCCCGGAGCAGAGAGGCAACATGGAAGGTAGCTGCGATTGAAGTGATCTGCCGTGTGGATCCAAACGTTTAATCCAACAATGCTTTCTTGATAAATTGCGCAAAAATCTTTTGTTCCTCCACTCATCCTACACTTGGCTCGCACCTGCTCCTCCACACCTGGTAACTCCACTACTAGAAGAAAAGAAAAAAACGGACATGAAATATGATGAACATGAATCAGATTTCATTTTTCTACCTCGTTTATAAAGCTGTTTTCTTTCTCAGCACCATGGCAACATGATTATGTCTTAAGCTCGAGCAGCTACTTTCAAGGACAGGGCAGCTTTCTGTTTGGCAAACCCCAGGATGTAGCCTACGTCGGATCGAATGAAAGAAACTCCAAACCCTTGTTGATGCCGAAGGTCCGTGAATCAGTGGGTGCCTGGAGGAACTTTATTTCATATTATTCTGAACTCTTGAACATTATTACAGACATTCAGTGTCCAACACAGTGAGTAGTGTCAGGTTCTTTGCAGCAGCAATCATTTACTGGTAAATAGAAAGGTAGGTGGGCAAGATGTGACTTTTGTATCATAAAACAAGCAATTACTAACTTACAAATATCTGTTAATATTGCACAAAATCATTGATCTATGGCTTGATTCATAAAAAAAACTATATTTTTATATATTCCAAGGTAAAATGTTCTATAATAATAATAATATCTATATTCACAAGTAGCTTTTATACGGTTACATGCTGCTTCTCCGACATGCTGCTATTCCGACACAACCCTAACCCTAATGGAAACAAAAACGTATGTATGTCGGAATGGATGGCGGAACCCCTTTTATACAGTGTATGTTTCGGGTGCACTTTTGCAATTATAACTTTATCTTACAGCTGTTTTGTCTCTTTATTGATCTTCTACTTCATATTTTATTTATTTTTTAAATGCATATAGCTTCATATTTTCATTGTATTTGTTTATTGTATTTCTTCACATATATATATTGTAGAGCTGACTTAAGAGCAATGCACAAAATTTCAAATTTACCTGCACGGCCCAGTACCTGTGCAAATGGACATTAACATCTAATCTAATCTAAATTTGTGTTCACTGACAGAAATCCATTGTTTATCCAACTTTATGTCCACCAATACATCATAATGCTCAAGCCTGCTATGAATAATTGGTGACTCAGTTTAGTTGGGTTTACCCTCTGCCAAATTCCTGAGACAGTGGGAAAAAAATCACAGTACCTTGTCTTAGTAAGACTTTGGCAACCCACAATGCTATTCAACAGTTGATGGTAACACTAGCCTCACTGATACTGATCACTCCTCATAAGATTGGGTTCCTTCAATTTTTAACTGGTTCCAGGTTGATTTGATGCACTACCTTTGTGGAAATCTGCAGCTTGAGCAGCTGCTGAAACTGGTCCTGTCACCCACTGGCTTTGCTCTAGTTCTAGCACGCCAACGCAGACGCACTCCCACCAGCATTAATTTCTCCCCCACGCCAACCCTGAAAACCTCCTCCTCCCAGCAGTACAAAGCTTCTGTGAAATCCAGTGGTGTAAACACCAAGGCTCCCCCGGTGCTCCGAGTTCCCAGGCCTGGCAGCATGGCTAACTGAGCTAACTAGCTGACAGCAGCTGCAGTTAGCAGCAGTGAGCAGTTAGCATTACTTACCCAGATACCCCACTGGGCTGTGCTGCGTTCCGGCTGCGCCGTTGTTTTGTTCCCTCCTCCGCCACGCGCCATACCACACCTGGAGCGTCTCAGAAGAACCGTGTCTTGCTGCCCGACTCACAGATTTATTGTCTCAACAAGAACAATCACGTGTTTATTAGCTAGTATCTAACTTCTACTCCAAGCACTCCTGCAGTTTAACTCCATGCTTTCTCATGATGTCTATGTTTTTTCACCTCCAAGATGAATTGTCGTCCATGGTGTTGTAGAGGAGACATAAACAATATTGGGGGTGTCTTTTGGTGAATTGACTGGATATCTCAATGTTTCACTTCCTGCCCGGCTGTCAGAACGCCCCGCGGCTCGCGTGAAAATAGACCGGCCGCGTATCTTTAGCGGAGCGGAGAGCGGCTTGCCACACGCTTCTGGGATGTGCCCTGGCTGGTGGAATATCAAGCACTGACTCGGATGGCTGTGATCGCACGCAGGGGTCGCGGCGCCTCCGGAACACAACAACAAGTAAAGCTTTCTGTCCATCAGGCAACTCCGTAAATCACCAAGAGTCGAGGCAGTGCAGCCGGAGGGATCAAAAAACAATTTCTCCATAACATATGGTGTAAAGCGTAACGCACTTCTACTGGACGATCATACCAGCCCAAGTTACATAGTGTAAGAACAGGCCATCAGGGCGCTCAGTGGGAATGACAGAGGCACCATTCTCCCTATCATAAATCAGAGTAGCATCATGAATTTGAAGCTGTTAGTTTATGGTAAATAAGTGACATAATGTCGCTTTAAACAGGATGCAACTCAAAACTTTCTGTTTTCTCAGTCAACAAAAGCTGATGACAGATCTCAATCAAGTTTAAGTCACCTGATATTACTTTACCTTAATAGATGTGAAAGTCAATTTGAAAGGATTCAGCACTTTTATATTATAAAAAAAGTGAATATATACTATATTCTCAGAAAGGGAAGCAGTGCTACTTGGGCGGAGTGATATGCTGCAGCTCTGAGCAGAGCTGCAAGCATATCACTCCGCCCAAGTAGCGCTCAGCAGAGCTGCAAGCGTATTACTCCGCCCAAGTAGCGCTGCTTCCCTTTCTGAGAATATAGTTCCCAATTTGTATACAGTTAGAAGATGGCTGTGTCTCATGTGACATTGTGTTGTGATTATACAAATCACAACATGTAAATAGGAACATGTTGCCGTTATTTTGTCACTTACTCGGAGCAGTAGGCTAGTTGGAGCCGGTTACCTCCAGGATCTGTGCTAGGCTAAGCTAACGGTGGAGCCGTCAGACAGAGTTACTACACGCACAGAGATGAGAAGGGTATGTATCGACTTGTCTAACTGTCGGGATTACGGTGAATAAGATAATGTCCCAGTTAATCGGCGTGCTCCTTTAATTTCCTATCCTGGCCTGGGACACATTCATACAGTTTGATAAAGGACTTATTGGACTTTAACTTATCATTGCATTTACACTAACGAGCGTAGCTGTCCTCAATTTAGGTCATCGTGTCGTCTCATCTCCGGTTTTTCCTGCATCCACTGTGTGTGTGTGTGTGTGTGTGCGCATCAGTCACAGGGGGAACTGAGCAGCAGCCCCGCCCGCTGCAGAGAGCCGACAGGAAACAGCAGCCGCTTTGAGCAACTTATAGTGAAAAAACGTTACAGTGTACCTCGATGTTAAAATGTATACATGTTGGCAGGACGGTCTGAAATCTTTCGCTGTACGTTTTGTTGGTAAATGTGAGATGAGTCACACACGTCTCGTCTAAAAATGAAATTAATATATATATATATATATATACACACAGTATGTATTGCATATATAACCTCCCCTGCTGCTCCATTCTTGCTATTACAAAGTCCTCTGACTGTAACTATGCTTGCTGGCTTTTTGACAGTTTCTGTCGGCACAATCTATTCTTCTTCCTGCAGGTAACACAATTGGTTCCCCGGCTATTAAACGTGTTAAATGGCCTAAAGCTTGTCATGGATGTCCAAATGGTTTTCTATAAATGCCATGTTAATGTTACAGACTATTAACAGTTCAATAAAAGTCTCTGGAGAAGACTCCGTTAAAAAGTATTTTATGAATCAGTGCCTCATTGGATAAATTAGAAACCATGTTTTACATCACTGATACTTAATTTTTTTGCCTAAATCAAAATGATTACATAGCAGCAGTGAACACAGTGCCATGGTGACTAAAGTAATTATATCGTAGAGGTAGAAGCTTGACTGTAACTGTTTCTGTTAATTAACTGTCCATACTGAGGATACTTAAATGGACTATTTTAAGTCACTAATCAAGCATCAATTTCTTATTTACCGGGGTTCAAATAAGGAGCATCACTAACTCATATTGCTATCTCATTCCCTTAGACTCTCTCTGCCAGTCTTACGGTCTTCCATACACACATATTTGTTGCAGGAAGCCTGCTGGCAGCTTTTCCATGGACGTTATAATAGGCAGTGGGGAGGGCTGGCAGTGGGCTTTGAGTTGGATGACGTGGGAGGGCTACATGCGTCAGAAAATGGATGAGGCAGAGTAAGTGAGTGAGGGAGGGAGGGAGAGTTAGCCAAGTCTCCGCTATCTAACAGCGCTGGTTCGACAATGTTCTCCTAGGAGTTTCCTCTGATCAGACAGAGATGGGTGACAGGCTCAGTGTGAGGCAGAGCCGCGAGCTGAGAAAGATCAGCTCTAAAACTCAGTGCTAGACAGGGGCGATTCTAGGATCAGAGCTTTAGGGGTGCCTGTAGTCTCGCATTGCCAGACCTTCCTCCACAGCGCTGCGAAGGAGGGTCTGCATAGTCCACACAGCATTCCGGGATGGGAGAAAAAGGATGTCTTTCACCTTCCTCTTTCTTTGTGTTGGCATTCTAAACTCTGGTGGATTTCTGAGGACTCTGGTTAACTGCTCCTCAGATCTCTGCAGGGTAAATCCAGACAGCTAGCTAGACTATCTGTCCAATCTTCTGTTGCACGACTAAAACAACTTTTGAACATCCACAATTTCCTTCCCGAGGCTTTTTTGCAGCAGCAACGTTGCTCCGTCCGGCACTTAGCGGCACTGATTGTGATTGGTTTAAAGAAATGCCAATAAATCAGAGCATGTTTTTCTCCCATCCCAGAATGCTGTGTGGACTCACCAGACGGAGTAAGGTCTGGCAATGCGAGATCAAGGTCCCTTTATGCTGTGCGATTTTGGGCTGGCTGGGACTGACGTTGACAATCGTGAGAGGGATGTGGCGAATGGTTGGTCCCATATCTCACTGTGAAACACTTCCACCGACCACCACATTTGAAGCTTTGGTGACCAAAGACAGCATGCAGGAAAATTCAATTAAAAATGCAGGACTTAATTCGCACAATGTGACTGCTGCTACGACGTTTTCTGAAGGAAGTAATAACAACAATACTGTTGTTGCATCCACATGATACAAGCCTTCGCGCAGGCCCATACCCCTCCTCCACACAGATGCTAGTAGCCAAGGAGGACACGGATTACAAGGAGGATTACAAACACATGATGGACTCTTCAGAAGAGGTCATTATCTTCACTCAAGTTTCTGCGCGCGAAAGTCACCGGACGACAGAACCTTCTGAACATAGTCATACTGACAAACACAGAGAGAGTTGTGTGGAGCTGATAGTCTTAATTAGCTTTGTAGCAACTTATTTGGCAACGGCTTGAATGTAACGGACGTTCATTAATATAATGTTACGCACTAAAGCTTTAATACAGTGTCATACAGTCTGACAAAGATTGCGCAATTAAAGGTGCCATATGTTTCAGAGGAAGCTTCAGCACATGGTCATCACTGCTTTCAAAGTTACAGGCTGTTCTTTGTCACACCACTGGTTTCTACTGCAAACGGCACACAGTGAGCCAAGGCAGTCACTTCTGACTCCTTTCTGGGAAACGTTATCAACCCCTGACCAGCAGAACCATTCAATTAAACAGTTTCTTTCTGCCAGCAGAAAGGATCTTTGTGATTATGTTTAATGTAAAGGTATGAGGCTGAAACTAATCATTACTTTTTATTGTTTCTTTTTTTCTTCAATAATCTGTAGATTATTTTCTGATTAGTCCTTTGGTTAATTTACCGATACTCTCGCATTGCCAGACCTTGCTGCGGAGGAGGGTCTGGCTAGTCCACATAGAATTCCGGGATGGGAGAAAAGAAATGCTCTGGTTTATTGGCATTTCTTTAAACCAATCACAATTGTCTTCGGCGGCGCTAAGCACCGGACGGAGCCACGGTGCGTCTGCAAAATAGCCTCCGGAAGGAACTTGTTTTGGTGGAACATGTGTACGTTCAAAAGTTGTTTTAGTCGTGCAACAGAAAACTCAGATTGGACAGATAGTCTAGCTAGCTGTCTGGATTTACCCTGCAGAGATCTGAGGAGCAGTTAACTAGGGATGAGTGAGTATCTGTTAACCATATGAATTATCTGTATCTGTATCTGTATCTGTACTCAGACTGGGCGGGGACTCTAGAACTCCAGAACTCTACTGGTTAATAAGTAAGTACTACAAACCGAAGTAAAAAACAACTTGAAACTGAAGAGACCCTAAACGTTAACGGAAAAGACCCGCGAACCTGAGTGAGAGAGAGAGAGAGAGAGAGAGAGACAGCTGTTCTCCTCAGTGTTCTGTGAGTGAGTGAGCAGAGCGGGAGGGGAGGAGCGCTGTGACTACTAGCCTATCACAGAACGCAGACACAGTCAGCTACCCAATGAGGATTTTTATTCAATCCGAGCACAGATATTGACTCGTATTACTCGTAAAATACTCGTACTCGGCAAAAGTGCTTTATCCGTACCGGATACTCGTTTCAGCTGAATATCAACTCTACAGTTAACCATAGTATTCAGAAATCCACCAGAGTTTTAAATTCCATAACAAAGAAAGCGGAAGGTGAGGGACAGCGTAATTTCCTGCGGCACCGGAGCAATCCCGGAATTGGAGCGTCCTCGATATAGATTAATTTACCGATAAATAATAACCAGACCTGCATAAACATGACCACAATCTGGATGCTAATGGTGGACTCTGGTGCCACAGCCCTGCACTTTATACACCGCCATCAGGGTTTTCTTTAGTTTTGGGGTTTGGAGAATACACATTTATATCAGAAATCTGCTTTTCAACCTGGGGGCATGAAGATTGAAGGACATGGGTATTAACCTGGCACCGAGAGTCTAACAAAACACATGTAGGATCCAGCTTGATTCTACTGGGGACAGAAAGTAAAGATATCACAACCTCTGCTACTTCCATTTTCATCATTCTTGTTTAAGCATTTGTCTGAGGGCCTTAACTTTAACTAGTGAAAAGCTAAATTACTGGAGTGACCCTTTAAAGTAGCCCTCGTGTTATTGTGATTTACAAATGTTACAATATTACTCAATTGTGCAATTGTGCTGTTTGGACATTCTTATCATTAGGGTTCCTTGTGGATAAACTGAAAATAATAACAATCCAAAAAGCCAATTTACACCTCATGACAGGCTGCTTTATTAGCCACCTGAGGCTGTTATTGGATAATAGCTGCATTATTGTTTCTGTCTGCATTAGCAGGCAACAAAACCTTATAAAAGTCTATAATTATTTACGAACATACTTATATAACTCAACTGTGACAACAAAGTCAGTAAATTGTGTGGTTGCCCGAGTGCAAGGCTCAATCAAAATCTCATGGTTTCCGTGTTTCTCGAGTTTAGAGCTATGTATATGTATATGGCTGGCCATGGAGTGAGAGTGTACATTGAAGGTATGAACTGAAGCATCATGGGACAACAACAGGCAGATCAAATAAGTGGTAAACTGTGACATTAATATACTATTTTTCTGCTGCCACTGAATTAAAAAACACTGAAATATTGTGTGAGTGTGAATTAAATGTGCTGATAAGATCTTTACCACATCTCACACGTGTTAATTTGAGTTGAGTGGAGTTATTGTATCTATGGTTCACTGTGCTATAACTGTCTTCAGCAATAACATCAAAACTGATGGGGAACTGTTTTTTCTTTAATCCTTATGTGTTATTAACAGTGGATCAAATGACAAATATGGTGTTGCTTGTATGACACTTAAACCCCCACAGAGAATGGTCACATATTAGATTAGACTGACTTCATTTATCCAAAATTGGGAAATGTCAGTGCTACAGCAGGAAAATGTCAGACACACAGCACACATAGAATATACAAATTTACAGAGCTACAGTGGAAAGTGTGCTAGCCTTCTCGATTACTGTCTGGTACGGCAACTCCACCTCTTCAGAGAGGAAGCAGTTGGAGAAGGTGGTGCATTCAGCATCCAAAATCATTGGACATGCAATCCCATCAGTAGCCTCTATCTACGCCACTCGGGCCAGCCATAAAGCCCGGAAAATACTGGTTGATCCCTCGCACCCTGCCAGGTACCTCTTCAAACTACTGCCCTCTGGTAGGAGAGTCCAAAGCCTTGGGGGTAAAAAATCCCGGTTCTGCAATAGTACCTACCCTGCCACTATTAGGCTCCTGAATGCTTCTAAACGACCTCTTTCAAAAGCACTTTACTGAACTGCACAAGACACTTTATTGGGAAGTTAAAACTAGCACAAGTTTTAAATTTTACAGTCTTATATTGGTTTGAATGATTGTCTATGTGATTGTTTTTCATGTACTGTATGTTATGTGTATGTATATGTATTGCCTTTTAACTGGAGTGGCACTAAGACAAATTCCAATCAACTGTGTTGTTGATATGGCAATAAAATTACTTACTTACTTACAAGAAACAATAAATAGGATAGAATACAAACAAACAAAAGAAATGTGTATATAAGCAGTGTTGGGAAGGATACTTTCAAAACGTATTCCATTACAGAATACAGAATACATGCCCAAAAATGTAATTTGTAACGTATTCTACATACTTGGATTTCTTCCACATTGAATTACATGTTATAAGTGTAGGAATGCGGCCATCAAATCCTGCTTACTAAACAGGCCTATTCTGGTGTGTTCTTCTGTTCCCACTGGCTGAATGTGTACCTAAACAAGCAGAGAGATGTTTGTATTTGTAGTCCCGAACTGCATACTACAAAAAGCTAACCGCAGTCTAAGCTGCCACAAGCTAATTTTAGCTAACGTTACTTAGCATGTCAAACGGGGCCAGTCAGTCTTTCAACGGCTCTGGGGCTAGTAAATCAGCACATGGGCAGGTAGCTACCTGATACAACTATAAAATAGCAAGGAGACCAGTAAAACTACAGCAGATGACTACTGATTAAAAAATAACTTACTTTAAGAATGCTTCTTCAGGTTGGAGGTGGAGTAATTTGGACGCTGAAAGGAGGTTGGTTGCTGGCAAGCAGAGGCTGCAATGCAGTTATATTTCGTTCTCCCTTTTCTTTCTTTAAAGCTACATTGTGTAAGAATTACTCCCATCTAGGATTGAGATCATATATCGCAATCAATTCTCTCTCGCCACGCAGTTGAAAGTACGTATTGCAGCTACGGTAGCCGTCACGCTTCAAAAAGCGAAAGTGTACAGAAGGCCAAAAATCTGCCGTGGTTGTTGGGAGTGCATGTTGGACAGTGGCACGGACGAGCGCGTCACCACGAGTGGGCACGTGTGCCATCCGACGGAAAGGAGAGAGAAAAAAAAAAAGAGTTGGGATTTGGTGTGTGTGTCCAAAACAGCTCCAATGTTCACTCTTTTTTCTGATGACGCCAGTCTCTTGCTCTTTTCAATATCCGTTTTCTTATTCTGGGCGAAGAAGAAGACTCCTGTTCCTGAAATTTGGATTTTGAATATGTGTGGTCCTCCGTGTTTCCTTCTTCAAACTTGCCGGGGCCGGGAAGCGACGAGCAGCTGTTAGTAGAAAACGCGAAAGGCGGAGCAGTATGTCCTGTATGTCCCTTACCGGCTAACATATTTCAAGATGGCGCATGACTATGGAGCGTCTACCCCAGTTCATGTAAGCGCAAATGTAAAATTTCAAGCCAATAGGAATACTTGAAATTGATGGTGGTGGTCAATATTCATAAAAAAAGGACAAGTTTGTGAAGGGCAATACAGATTTTGATAATAAACAAATACAAACGTTACACACTGGGGCTTTAATGTGAAATGCTGTTTGAATTTCCAAGATTAAAACGCATTCCTGCCCTGGCTCTGTTGTGCTGGTTCCGGCTCCATCTATCAGTGATCATGCAAATAGCTAATTTTTTCATTTTCATATTGGGGCTTCTGGGAAATGCATGGAGCTGCCTTAATTAGAATCTAAAATCTAAATACCAACTATTTAAATTATAAATGTAATGGAGACAGTTACTCATAATTTGTATTCTGAATACGTAACGCCGTTACTCCCCAATACTGTATATAAGTTGGGAATAAAAATGTACAACTACTTGAATGGTATAAAGATGTAAGTAAAACCTGTATGTTTGTGCAAGTTGCACTATATGGCAGTATTGTGAACACTCAGTGATGAAGTGTTAAAAAGTTGTATTGCCCGTCAATCAATCAACATGTATTTATTTAGCACTTTACAGCAACCAGCAGGTTTCCAAAGTGCTTTACAAAAAGTAACAACAGCAAAACCAACCCGTTCTCACTCCGAACTCGTAAAATGTGCTTGGGCAGTGGCTGTCAGTGTCAGATACGACGCAAAAACCACCCTTTAGCATTACATCTTTAGCATTAAGAGAGACAACAGTAGCGAGTAGTATGAAAGCCCGAAAATCCGCGTGCGGTGGTTGGTTTGGGAGGTGGATGGGTCGAACAACGCAAAGCACTGGCGGGGTTTGTGTCCCGCGTGTCACATTTCCTGAACCCAACTGTCTCTTTCTTCTTTTCCTAAACCCAACTGTCCCGTTCTTGTCCCGCGCATCACGTAAACGTACCTTTGTAACCCTACCCACGATCTCTTCCTTAACCTAACTGCGTCAAAAGTGACGTCAATAGTCCCGACCAAAGCGCGTTTAGATCTGGCGCTGAAGGAGACTTTTAGCGTGCGTCAATAACAACGCCAAAGGCACCTGACCAAGCGTGTTTTACGTAATGGGAGTGAGAATGTGTTGGTAAAACATAACATAACAGTAAAATCAGAAGGAAAAAAACATACAGTAAATCAGAAAAAGAATACATGACAGCAAGGGGTGTGCAAAATAAATCATATTCGAATCGCGATTCAAACTCTACCGATTCAAAATCGATTCATAGAATTCCAAAAATCGATTAACATTACTGCATTCACATGATAGATAGATACTTTATTGATCCCCATGGGGAAATTCAAGGTCCCAGTAGCTTACAGACATCACACTCAACATACACATCAATATCCAAATGTCCTGAGGGATGTGTATATATATATATTAGGGCTGTCAATCGATTAAAAAATGTAATCAAATTAATTACAGACTGTGATTAATTAATCTAAATTAATCGCATACCTCATTTTTGCTGTGAAAGTATTTTACATATTTCAATTCAAATGAATCAATGAATAATCACCATTAGTGACATTACAGTTAAAAAAATCTTTATTATTATTTTCACTGATCAAATAATGACCACAACAATCAACAATATGACCTAATATGCTGAGGAAATAAATTCAAAAGTGCTTCAGGAATAGGGTTATTTCACTAGTAAATTGCTATTGAACGACAAAAACATCCACCAGATTTTACAATAACTTTTAATGCACCACGAGGCTGTAGGTTACCAACTTCATTGAACGCACCGTCTCCGTCTGTGTTTTTCGGACAACGGCCGCAGCTGCAGAAGTGTCAGAATCCTCTACAGTGAGTGAAATACAGTCAAACTTTACACCGTTTAGCGTTAGCTGTCAGCATTTTAACCGCGTTTAATCCAGCTGCTAGCTAGCGGAAGGCTAATGTTACCTGCTGTTGAGTGTAGAGTGTAGCGTCACATGCAGTGATGTTTCTGTTGCCTGTGGCAACGCATTCTCTCGTCTCCCTCCTTTATTTTACAGTCGAATGGTGGCTAGAACGGCTCCGGGTGAAAAATATGGAATGGATTAATCTGCGATATATTTTTTATAACGCAATATTTTTTTCTCAGATTAATTAATCGAAATTAACGCGTTATTTTGACAGCCCTATATAGTATATATATATATATATATATATATATATATATATATATATATATATATACACAGTATATACTGTACATGCATACATACATACATATATACATACATACATACATGGGAAAAGTAACTACATTTACATACTGTGAATAATTTTTGAATCAAAAATTGATACTGAATCTAATCGTGAGCCAAAAAAATCAGAATCTAATCGAATCGTGACATTTTCTGAATCGTACACCCCTAATGACAGCAGAGAAAACGGAAATGATTTGATTTGATTCACTTGAAGATGTAAAGCTGACTGAAACAACAACCCAGTCCGTCTCAACCGGAGCGTAATAATATTGCATTAAAGGCCAACTCTGTGAGCAACCTATTTACCCACGAGGCATCTGTTCCACCCCATTTAAGATGACTTCACTGACGGCTGAGGCATCTTGTTAAAGGCCCTGTCTAATTGTTCATTAGCACTGATACTCTGAGCACCTGTCTCACTGTGACAGCTTCATTTAGTGCACATGTCTGCAGACATCATATGTATTTTGCTTTCTGCATCTTGGGAAATCAGTACAATTACACAGCAAGAGATTAGTGTTGGTAGCGATGTCTTTTATTCAATAACTGACACTTAGGCGATTTGAATGGCCATGATGTATCTTCACATTGTGATCAATACTAATGGGCTTTTCGTTAAATGGCAACATGCTAAGAGTTCTGGCTTCCTTATTTCTAGGAGGCGTTTCAGGACACTCCAATTCACAGTCATAAAAAAGTTAATAAAGATAATACAGGCAGCATTACATCCAATACAGAATATATAATTAATAAATGATGTGTAAAATGTAATGCTGCCTGTATTAAATCATGTGTTTACATAACAAGGTAGCATGTATTTAATAAATTAATATGCAGACTGTTCACTAACAACGTATTCAATTTGTTAATAATATCCCCTCTAGGCAACTAAAGCATGATTTGCATTCCTATGGTTATATGTTGGTAAGCACCTTCAGAAACAGCCTCCATTGCAATGGGCATCAAATATTTATTGGTATTAGACAATAATGTACCGTGTTAAATGTTTTACTTTGGTCTCCTAACTTATTAGAGTCTATTTAAAGTTATAATCCATAACATTTTGATTATATGTGTGGTCAGCATTTTTTTTTGTCCATTCAAAGTATTTACATTCAGTAATTATCTTTCTATATACAGGGATTATTTTTGTGTCTTTAATCCCAAACAAAACGTCTCAAGTATCAAACAAAAAACACTAACTCAAGCAAAGAAATTGCCACCTCAAAGGTAAAACTTAAAACTTGCAAACAAAACATTTGTGTAGTCGTAAACTATTGGTCTTTTATTTGTTTGATATTGCGTCCTTTTGTTTACAGTTCCCTCTGCTTCTTTCTCAATGATTTTCTCTCTCCAGCACGTTTGCGATTCTGACTCAAAGCTCTCGTGTGGGCGGGTCTTACAGGGGTGCGTCCCCATTGGCTAATGAGTTTGGGGAGTATTTTTGAGTGACAGCTCAGTGCCTGCCTGCCCTGACATTTCAGTGAACGTTCGAGATTTGGGGGAATAGCTACACAAAACAGTCTAGCTAAACAGCGGATTCCTACAAGATTAATGAAGTGTAAGTATTGATCATATATATTGTCTGTGATCTACGTTGCAACCATGGTTACTAGACGTTTGTTGTTTCGTTGTGTTAAGTTACTAGCTAGCTGGCTAGCTAGTAAAGCTATGAAGTTATAACTTCATGGCTAACGTTAAATGCTAATGCTAAGTACTGAGCTAATTTGCCATGGGAATCATGTAGGCTTAGTGAGGCCTTACTCAATGGAGCTGTATTAAATTATCATCTTCTCTCTATAGAACCTGCAGGACCCGAGCAGAGCAATGATGCTGTCCCAGGTAGGTCAGTATTATCCAGCTAGGGTATTGGTTAAGTTGTACAATGTAGAAGCTGTAAATATAATGTATTCTATCTAAGATTGACACATTAGATTATGTTCCATCTGTACACACTGTTTCTTCTTTTATTGCACTGCTGCAAGATGGTAGATAAGTGACATTTGTTTTATATTTTAACGCTGTAAATTTCAACAATATTTAGAATTGATGCATAATATTGTTACTACTGTCCAAACTATGTACTTTAACTAACACACCAGGCCCTTGACAAATACTTTGCTTAGTGATCATTATTGTTTGATGTGATGTGCATGGCTGATGGAAGCACAGCAGATGGATCATTTGAGTAAATTCAACATGAAGCCATATTGTACTTTACACATGTAGTCAACGTGGAGGTAGTAATATAGAAAGTGTGATCAATAATATTCCAGAAATAAGTGTTTCAGTAGTGATTATGAAAGCTAGAAAAAATTTCCTAGAGTGCAAAGGCTTTATTAAAATGTATTATTGAGCTAAATGTAAACACTTTTTATCATCTAATAAGGTACTTCAAGCTTTACAATGAGAAGTCAAGGAAGTGAAGGACCACAGCCACATCCCAGCCCTGTACAGAGCTGTCCTGCAGTAAAGGCTGCCGTCCAGACTGGAGCGGTGGGCTATCAGTGAGCTCAGGAGACCAGATGATTCCAGGCATCCAGGATTTGTGTTGATATTCCTGCACCACCCTCAGAAGTGTTGTTGCAGACACAAGTCAGCAGAGAAATACAGCTTGACTTAGGTGAAACTGAATATGTGAAATATACTGTATACATAACCCAATTACTCAGTATGTTTGTGTATTGTTGGTGATGAAAAACTGACCCTGACATGTAATGTACTGCAAATGAGTTCCAGCTTCTTCTACCACCAGGGCCCCAGCAAAATGCGTTCAAATATCCATTATGTATGTGAAGTTTTATAGACTAAAAATAAAGCATTCTAATAGTCTCAACTTTATTTCCTGTATTATATAATGAACCAAACAGACAAGGGTGAATGTAAAAAATATTTTAATATATTATGTGCATTTTAAAATATAATTACAGTAAAACAATGTAAACACAAATTAAATTACAAGACAGTATACTGTACTAGGATATATTGACATACAATAGACTTAGAAACTACAAGTACACAAATGTAAATAAACTTAAGGAAAAGGTTATTGTAAGTGTTTATTCAGCAATCAAAGCAAAATATGATCAATACATACTCTATACTGGCTGTTTGAAGTCTTAGAACACGTAGTGTTTCCTCCACAGAGAGACCGAAGGCTCGTCTCCCTCTGCTGCTACCACGTCCTCTTGGTTGGACTGCCTGCTGCCTGATGTGAGCTGTGATAGAAAATTATAAAAATGTTCCTTACACAAATCAAATGGTGACAAAGTTCTTATTGATATATGCTTATTGATAACTGCAGCTTCTATGCTTGGGTGATTTACAATTAAAATAACTTGCTTTTAAGTAGCCATTAGCAAATGTGTAGGCTTTAAAAAAACTATGAACACTTTCCTTATGCTGACCTGCTTGCAAATGCAACAGAAGACATGTAATTAGAGTTAGGATAGCCAGTCTTTGTCATAACTAGGAAAGTACAGATGGACATTCTGTCATTCTTCTTGTCTTGTAATGTCATCCTCCTGGCTGTAAATGTAGCTACCATTACTGACTTTGTTTTTATGCTATGCTATAATAATACACATAACTATGAAGATGAACCAGTTAAGCAGTGCTAACACTGCATATGTACCGTATGTGTCAGCCTCTAGATAGAATACATTAGCTATATCCACAGCTTCTACATTGTACACCTTAACCAATACCCTAGCATTTTGTATTATCATATATAGCTAGGTACTGACCTAACATTACATGGGACAGCCTCCACTCTGCATCAGCCAAACTGCTTGCTGCCCCCTCACAGCGAGAGACAACTAATCATTCAACGAATGATGTTTGCTGTCCTGGCTCCCAAATGTTGGAATGAGCTCCCTATTGACATCAGGATGGCTGAAAGCCTACACATCTTCCGCCGAAGGCTAAAAACACATCTCTTCCAACTACACCTCAGATAAACAAAAAATATGGCTCTTTGTAGTTTTGCTTATCTAAAGCTAATGTACTTGCACTTGTCTGGAGTTTGCACCTTCAGGGTTGAAAGCACTTAATTGGAAGTCGCTTTGGATAAAAGCGTCAGCTAAATTCAATTCAATTTTATTTATAGTATCAGATCATATCATAAATGACATGTAATGTAATTTTGCACGGCTACATGTAAACAGGAATATTAGTGGAATATTGACTTTCATTAGCCATGTAAACAGTTTAGTCGGAATATTGTCTTTTTCGGATTAAGGGCAAAAAACAGAATATTGTGTGCAGTCTCAGTTAAAAGTCATGGGAGAAGGGTCAAGGCCCGTTCACATAGGACGCGGCATGCGCTGCGCTATGAAACCCATTATTGTGTATGGCTTGCGCGCACAACAGCTGATCTGCCGCTGCGCTGAGCAAAGCGCAGCGCAAGCGGCATTTTCCGGCTTGCCGTTCTCGCGCGTGCCGCGGCCAAGGTTAAACATGTTGATTTAGTTTTTTTCAGACACGTGACAGCACGTCACAGCGCACAGCGGCTGCTCTTGCGCGTGCCGCGGTCAAAGTTCAACATGGTTCAACTTTGACCGCGGCAAGCGCAAGAGCAGCCGCGGTGCGCTGTGACATATGTCACAAGCACCCTATGCTTTCAAAAACCAAAAACAACACAGAATGCACGTGGATCCACAAACGGAACAGCAAGTAGCCTATTTATACCAATGACATAATCAAGCTGACAAGTCCATATATTTGCCATTGTTTATTCCAAGATAGTGAAACTGCTTTGTGTTGTTGTCCATATTTAACAGTTCACTGTAAGTATAGTCTAATGAAAAATGCAAGTGAGCACTATTCCATATATGTTAAGTATAAGCATTACTGATCTGAGAAATGCGCCAAAGCAATGGAGAAGAACTGTAGCCTACTGTTGTGAGCTGCAAAAACCAAATACCAAGTTGATTATATATGGCTCCATACAGGTACTTGTAAGATATATTTGTATTTGTATGTTTACATTATGTAAAATATGTTCGTTTTCATTGAAGTAGGTAATATGTCTTCACACAGAATAATTACCCATTAACAAGTGTACGTAAACTCCAGTTTTGGAGGAATTAATTGTACTACATATGTATTAAACAACGTGTTTTCCAGAGTATGAATGGATGATGATGAATGTATGAATTTAGGCTCATATCTTAGCTTTATTATACCCGACTGCAATGACTGCAGACCTCTTATGTATGTAAAATGCAATGACACGTAGTTTTAAAATGCACCATCTTATTTAGAAATTAAAATAATCTACACGTCTTCATCTTCATTTTCTTCATTTATTTATTTTTAAACAGGGACAATGTACAATATACATTAACCTTAGACAGGAGAGATGCATTTGACCAGGTTTCCACCTGTAGTCCCTGGGCAGGCTGATGTCAACAAATACATTTACTAACACTTTTACTCCAAAACCAACATTAACATGATGGGAGAGCCGGGACAGTTGAAACGCGGGACAGATGAAACATTCCAGTTTTCTCCGAGTGCAATGATGATAGACAGACTTCCTCAGGTCAACACATAGAGCATGTTAACCTCCTTCTATCAGCCAAATATCTTCCTGTTATTTCCTTTAATCACGGAGTTACAGGCGATAAACCAGTTTTGATGGTCGAAAGTAAACTTCATTAGCGGTTACATTTTTTCGATTATTAATGAGTGTTTTTCATTTAAAGGTTTGACTACATGCGGGTTATGGGCACTGCACTCCAAATAATTATTTGGAGTGAGTGCAGTGTCCATAACCCACGTAAAAAACGACATTTTCCACAATAGACATACATAATATACATATTAATGGGAACACCTACTGTTCTAGCTATAAAAAAATGGCAGAATCATCCACAGTGCATGATATTTCAATAACCGCTTCATACGCGCTTCATGATGACGGCGATGAGTTGTTAACAGACATTCACAAAGACGTAAAGCCCAGCAACAATCTATGAAACATTACGCACGCCCCACTGTTGCTGTAATAACTCCTGAACGGTTTTGTTCAAAGCTGAAAATGCATCTTATTTGACAGATGACAGGTGGAGGTTGCTAGTGACAAAATATTAGCTTTCAGTGCGATACGATCGCTTTGTAAATTACGTTTAATTAAAAAGTGTTTCAACTGTCCCGGCTCTCCCCTACCCTTCCTTCATTTACAGATATGCTCCCACATACACATCAGTTACTATACATTATGTGAACATGTTTGTTTTAAAAGAAGACATTTATTTATTTGTTTCTATTTAGAGGAGTGTAAGAAAAGGTGGAAGAACCTAAGGGACGGGTACATAAAGGAGAGGAGGCAACAGAGAGACAACAAAAGTGGTACAGGGGCAGACCAACAAAGTACTTGGAAGTACTTTTCCATACTGTCTTTTCTGGAGCCACACGTCAGGGAGAGACAGATTGTAGAACTGGACTATCGGAATGTTGTTCGTATCCGGGAAATCGTAGAACCGACTCTCGTCAGCAGACTGTCAAATTGCTCCCTGTTGAGCCAAAAGTAGCCCTGGAACCGGTGTTACGGTTTAACTGGTTTTTGAATTAACTGGTGACACTCCAGATGCGACGTAGGCTTGCCATGAGGAACTCTGCAGGAACGATCATGTAGGTGGCTAGATCGATGCCTGTTTGAAATACTGCAAACGTAAATAAATCGTTCAAATGTTCATGTTGTCACTTATTTGTGTCATAATCCTGTTTCAATAAACCTAATTACAAAACACATTAAACAGTCTGAGGTGTTTGTTGACGCTGCAGCTCGAACACAGAGTTTAGATCGCTAAAATGAGCAAAACAGAGCGCAGTGCGCCCAGATTAATTTGTGTCACAGCAGGTAGCCTACTACCGTCGGGTTACGTTTTAACTGGTTTTAAATTAACTGGTTGCATGTATTGCAGCAGGCGAGGTTGCAGTAAACAATTCTGATCAATTCGCCACTTTTTTCACAGTCATTCATTTGTCGGGGTCTTGTGAAACATTACTGTAGGAACGGGTTGCTGGGACAGTAGTTTAGGACCCGACAGACAAACATGAACAAATGAGCCGTTTTCTTTAGGAAAATGTCACTCGTTGTCTGGCGAGTAACGTTGTGTCTCTACCACGGTCTCTGATTTAAACCACGGCACGGAGACACCGATTTCTTTAGATTATCTAGTGACATTCATAGTAAACGCTTTAGTGAGTTATAAAACGCTGGTAGGCCTATTATAGATAACAAACTAGCTAACAACAATAAGGACACGAGCACAAACCTGATGTCACTTTTCAACACCTGTGCCTCTAGATAAATCGCTATAAAATGGGAGTTTGACAGTCTTGTCCAAATTTGTAAAATGAGTAGTAATGTGTAGTGTAGACTATCGTAGTGATAAGAACAATGCACGTCCGTAGAATTCAATATAAAACACAATCAACGGTAGATAGAAGTTGTGTCACAAGTTAATCTCGCGTCAGTCGTTTCCACTGATCTCCACAAACATCATCTACGTGGGAACACCTCAGAAAGTAGCCTATGTTTCACTTATCTCTGTATGGAAGCATCTCAAATCGACTTGAAGTCAGATGAATGACGGAATAAGCTACAAATATAACACTGATAACGGGAAAGTTTTGGAAAACACACTGACGTTTGCAGTAGCCAATTGTTAACAGGCATCGAGACAGCCACCTGCGTTGTCTTCGTTCTTGTAACGGCATCACAAATTAATTCAATAACGGTACAACATGGATTATGTGTATTGAGAGCTGTTTATATTTAATACAGCCTGTAAGTAAAACATAAGCTACATATGAGGTTTTTACACCCAGCTGAACGCAGCGTGGAGACAGTCCAGCTGAGGCAAAATGTGATCCGCTCAGATTAACTTGTACATCTGCAGGCATTTAAAATAGAAATGTAATTATATTTCTGTATGCTACGTAGATGTGATACGTTAAAAGCTACAGGCTCATCACAACCACATTCTTTAATATTCATGATGCCTACTTTCATCCCGATAAGACAGCATCTCTCTCATATTGCAACAAGTTCATGCATATCACCGTGGAAAACGTATTTTTAAATTGCTCTGTATGTCTATATTGCAGAATTGAAAAATAAAGTTGACTTGAAGTGGCAGGAGTTCGATCCAGTGTGGGTTCAATAAAGTCAATCTTATGTCATTGAATGTTTGAATATCTGCAATATAATTATTATTATCTCCAATATAATCCAATAGTTGAAAATTACATGAAAAAAAACATTCCTGATATAGTGTAATTTTAAATATTCAAAACTTCACTATGCCTATAGAAAAAAAGATAAACAAAGTGGAAGCCAAGTTCTTTTTATTTTGTTGACATATTAGAGTCAAAGGTTTTTTTACAGAGATACTTTTAGATATCCCTTTATCACTGCATAAATCAGAATATGGTGTCAACAGCCATATACAAATCCATTTTCGCCACGTTTAGGTATAAAATGTTATATAAATTAGGCTATGGACATCTGAACAAACCCCTCTGTAAATGCCTTCAGACGTAGAAAACCTGAAAGTTTGGTGTATCCAAGTGCTGCTGAAGTTGAGTTTTCTGACTCAGAGTATCAGAAAAAAAACCATTTCGAGAAAACGGCCTTTAAATAGATTACTATATCTCACACTACATTACAGGTGATAGGGTAAAAATAAACAACAGATATCAACATGAAACTTCCCCAGCTAATTACTTACATTAATACATATATTTTTGCTACAATATATAATACTCCAGTTTGCTTACATTTTAGATACAGTGTTGTTTTAACGGTGAAGTGTTTACTAATGTCAATGTCACAAGTCGATCGGTGTCTCCGTGGCAGACAGCGGAAGATATTTCAAAACGACAACGGCTAATGCTTGCTTGCATGCATGTCTGTCAGGACGAAGATGTTCAGCAACTCGTTTGTCTTCAATTTTCACACCGACAAATGAATGTGAAATATCGGTAAAATAGAGACGAAGCGATCCGTATGTTTATTTCCTGGTTAGTTGGCAACGGACAGAATGGGTCCTGAAAGGCCACGCCTACACCACATCTGCCTCTATCACCAGTTAATTCAAAAACCAGTTAAACCGTAACACCGGTCGAAATGCGGAGCTCCTTCACCAGCCTGAATTCCCCCAACTGCTGTCTGGACCTGAGGGTCTCGTGCACCCACACCCTTGTTGCTGCGGCTGCCTTCCTCCGTCTTCTCCTCCTCTCAATCAGGGCAACTGCCAAGGCTTTCTTTTGGTTGACAGAAAGAAACCTCTTCGCAAATCACAGGTGTACCGGTGTACACAATGTCGCATGTAACGCACATCTGATGTCAACACCGGACGCAGACGTGACGTGATTTAAATATTGTCGCATGTATGACGTAAATTTCGTTACTCTGCCTCTTCTGCGCTGAGCCCGCTGAGCCCCGCGGCAAGCACAACGAAAGTTATTTTGGGAAAAGGACAACCTAGCGGCGAGCGCAGCGCATGCCGCGTCCTATGTGAACGGGCCTTTAGAATTTTTTTTTTCTCATGAGTGGAAAACAAGTGGTTGTGGTTAGTGAAAAGTTGCGTTTTTGGTTAAATTTTTTTCAAGGTAACTGGAAGCAGGAGACAGGGTGCATTGTTTTATTTTATACTTAACCAAACCCACAACCTTTTCATAACCCAGTGGTTTAGCAGCCTACATCTAACAGCTCATAACACAAAGGCATTTTGGTGTCCAGCTTCTGTGCTTTGTATGCCAAACCATCCACCCCCAATCTCCGCCCTATGACTTGTGTATAGTACATGAATGTCACAATTCCTGGATTGAAGATATAAGTGCCAGTGTACATAATCCAGGCAGCAAAATATTTCCTCCAATACAATTTTGGCAAAGCAAATTAGTAGTGTATAAATGTGTTTTGTAGGAGAAGTGGATGGAAAAACACAGTATTTGGTTTCAACTATATACTGTAAGAAATAGTGGACGTATCATGGGTTTACGTGTAAAGAAAGGTGCTATACAAATAAAATTGACTTTGACATTGACATCAGTGACGTCACCCATTAGTTTGTGGACTGCAGTTTTGGTTGCAAAGGCGCTAAACTTACTCTACAGGGGGAAAGTTGCCGATTTTGAACCCTACTGAAGCGAGTCAACCAGAGATTTACCGTGGGGTAAACGTATGTTCCACCAAAACAAGTTCCTTCCCGAGGCTATTTTGCAGAGGCACCATTGCTCCGTCCGGAGCTTAGCGCCGCCCAAGACGATTGTGATTGGTTCAAAGACATGCCAATAAACCAGAGCATATTTTTCTCCAATCCCAGAATTCTGTGTGGACTGGCCAGACCTTCCACCGCAGCACTGTGGAGGAAGGTCTGGCTGTGTGAGACTAAGCATTGGCTTAGACTCACATTTCAGACCCGTAAGCTTTGTCCATTATTTTTAAAGTCTACAGTTTCTAGAGGAAAGCAGATCAGATCCTCAATGACTAGTCTTATCCTCTCCACCAACAGCTTGATCAGACAAAGGTGCAGAACAATGCATTACTTCCCTCGGCAACAAACTACAATCAGTGAGGTTGACCGGTTGGACGAGGTAATCAACAATGAAGAACGGGAACTGCATGATTTGTCATCTGTCCTTCCAAATGTTGTTTGCTTTCTTCCGATGCAGCTAGAACACACATTTCTTCTGGGACAAAAACAACCTGTTTTGTCATGAGGACTTGGCGGTCTGCTGACCTTGATGCTCTTGGCCAGACATTTCTTTTGCATCATTACTTATTACAGTAATTACCTTGCAGTAGTCATCACACATTTGCAGTATTTCATTAGGGGTGGACAAAATATAAAAAATACCTTTCAGTACAAAAGCAGTTGAATCAACATTTCTCTGACAGGGTCAACAAAAACTGAATGCAATAGACTGTATAAGTACAACCCCAAATGAGAAAAAGTTGGGACAGTATGAAAAACACAAATAAAAAAAGAAAGTAGTGATTTCTAAATGTACTTTGACTTGTATTTCATTGCAGACAATACAACAGCACATAATTGAATGTGTTCCTCATGATTTTTTTTTTTTTTTTTTTTTTTCAAAAAAACAAAATTCCTATTTTGGTTCTTGCAACACATTTCAAAAAAAGTTGGAACAGTAAAGCATTTACCACTTTGTAATGTTGCCATTCCTTTTCACAACACTTAAAAGACGTTTAGGGACTGAAGACACCAAGTGATGAAGTGTTTCAAGTGTAATTTTGTCCCATTCTTGCTGCAAACAAGTCTTAAGGTGGGCAACAGTACGGGGTCTTCATTGTCGCATTTTGCGCTTCAAAATGTGCCACACATTCTCTATTGGAGACAGGTCGGGACTGCAGGCAGGCCAGTCAAGTACCCGTATCCTCTTCCTCCGCAGCCAGGACTTTGTAATGTGTGCAGAATGTGGTTTTGCATTATCTTGTTGAAATATGCATGGACGTCCCTGGAAAAGATGTCTTCTTGAAGGCAGCATATTGTGCTCCAAAATCTCTATGTACTTTTCAGCATTAATGGTGCCATCACAGAAGTGCAAGTTACCTTTGCCAAGGGCACTGACACAACCCCATACCATGACGGACTTGTTGCTGGTAACAGTCTGGATGATCCTTTTCTTCTTTGGTCCGGAGCACACGGCGTCCATTTCTCCCAAAACATACCTGAAATACTGATTCATCTGACCACAAGTACACGTTTCCACTGTGTGATGGTCCATCCCAGATGCCTCCGAGCCCAGAGAAGTCGACGGCGCTTCTGGACACCGTTAACATAGGGCTTCCTTTTGGCACAGTACAGTTTTAACTGGTATTTGTGGCTGTAACTACGTATTGTGGTACTTGACAAAGGTTTGCCAAAGTAGTCCTGAGCCCATCGCTTATAGATGAATGATGATTCTTGATGCAGTGCCGCCTGAGGGATCGGAGATCATGGTTGTTCAGCTTAGGCTTGCGCCCTTGTCCTTTACGCACTGAAATTCCTCCTCATTCCTGGAATCTTTTAATTATGTTATGCACTGTTGAAGGTGAAATAAGCAAATGTCTTCCTATCTTTCTTTGAGGAACATTGTTTTTAAACATTTCAATAATTTTCTCACGTATTTGTTGGCAAAGTGGCGATCCTCGGCCCATCTTTGCTCCTAAAGGACTAGCCCTTTCTTGGATGCTGCTTTTGTACCAAATCATAATTACAATCACCTGTTGACATCAACTGTTTCAAATCACATCATTATTTAACCAATTTACCTGATTATTAGCCCTAAATTGCTCCTGTCCCAACCTTTTTTGGAATGTGTTGCAGGTCTGAATGACAGGAAAGGATGTATATTTACAAATGAAATTAAGTTGACCGGACAAAACATGAAATATTTTGTGTTCAGCAAATGCCAGTGAACTCTTCATATGGTTTAAACTAACACTGATCCTAATTAACTTACATCCACAGACATCAGTGTACATCCTTCTGCCTCACTATTAGGATCCTAAATTTAACACGGCCTGAAATAACCGTCTTAAATTGGAATGCATGTTGTTCCTTGTTAAATTCTTCCCCAAGGAACAGGGTGAACGTCAGGACACTCTAATTCAGGTTCCTCTGTGCAAGCTCTTCACCTTTGCAGCCACTTACCTACAACCCTCAACCCCCAAAGTGTGGCTTTCATAAGAAGTTATATCTGCCAGGTTTCTGCATGTCTCATTAACACCCAAACCCCCCCCCGCCCCACCCCCTCTGTTTCCCCTCTCCTCGCAATTACAGCCCTGTCTTTTAGTCATCCTCCGCATCTTTCTTTCAAACACTAATGATCTTTCTGTACACTGGGATTAACTGAGGCAATGGTCCCTCAGTGGCGGAAGTTGCAATCACAAGTCCCTGGTGCGGTTCTCCGCAGAGGGCCAATTTTCACTCAAGCTGCAGACGTTTTTTACTTTTTTGGGGGCGAGTGAGAGTACAGTACGATCTGAAGCAATCTGTGACAGGGAACATCAAGAAACAGGGACGTGAAAAAAATGCAGAGTTGAAAAGAGAATGAGAGAATATAGTTACGCAATATACTGCTGATGTGTGAACTTTTCCCTTATGCTTCAGGAATATAGTAAGTCTCTTTTACTGTATACTATATTATTATATGTATATTCTAGTTGAAGTATTGAGAAAATGTGCTGCAGTGTAAATGTCTTTACAATTTGATTCATTCAAACATTTTCTACGGGATTAAAATACTGGAGAGCAACACATCCCTTATGCAGTGTTTTCTCACCCTCATTTGTCCCTCAGGAGAAACAATGTCATTACTTTCGAAGTTCGAAGTACATCTTACATCTTGGCTAAGAAGTCCTGAGTCAATTCACAAGTCAAAACCAGCTAGAGTAGTACCAGTACAGGTTTAGAGTGTACTTACAGTTGGCCCAGTCAAACCATGCCCAAGCACTTTTTCCACCAAAGTCCTGTTTATTTGACTAGTGTGATCGCTCCATATCGCTCCCGGGCACTGCACACTATCAGGGGTCAGGGCGCGGTACACGTTTGATCGTTTGATCAATAAACGTGCCCGGGGTCTGGTTCTTACCTTACAGGTATACGGGAATTGTAGTCAGCAAGTCCTGCAATGTAATGTCTGTAACGTAAGCGTGCTCTGGCCCTGAGTGTGGGTGGGGAGGTTGGACAATCGTGTTCGGGCACAGTTCAATGCAAGTGTAAGTTCGCCCTTACACTTTGCGTTTCAAGTTCTAAACAAGTCAATATTTGCCCTTCACCAAATGGAATGATTTTAACCAGTTTATCTGTTTGGACTGTCTACTTGGTTTGATCCTGAGTCAAGTAAACATGAACTTTTATCTCAACCTGTCTGTCTTTAAGTCAGACATTTGGGTTCAATCTTGCTGTTTGTATGAACTGTAACACTTTTTTTTACATTTGTATGTATAACATCATAACATTTTAAAGCTTTAGTTACATTCAAGCCGTTGCCAAATAAGTTGCTACAAAGCTAATTAAGACTATCAGCTCCACACAACTCTCTCTGTATTTCTCAGTATGACTATGTTCAGAGTCGTCCGGTGACTTTCCCGCGCAACTGGAGTGAAGATAATTAACTCTTTTGAAGAGTCCATCATGTTTTTTTATCCTCTGTGTCCCCCTTGGCTACTAGCAACTGCGTGGAGGAGGGGTGGAGGAGGGGTGGGGGCTGTGCGCGGTCACAGAAGGCTTGTATCATGTGGACGTGCCGACAGTGTTGTTGTCATTACTTAGAATTCCTCATGCGGGAGACAGAAACTATGCACTATAGCTTTAAAGCAGAAAGATCATGTGGGGTATATTATTACTGGGACAGGTTGGGGGTTTGATATGTATCAGAGACGGTTTAGAATGGAGATGCCCCAACTCAGGATATCTGTGACACGTGGGCTCCGCCACGTCCAAGCCTCTTTAGGAGACTAGCGGCAGGTCCTGAGTGGATCAATTCTAATGGGAGAAGTGAATGTGAACACAGATTATGACATATTCTTTCGCCCCGTAGTCTTAGCACCGCCCAAGATGATTGAGATTGGTTTAAAGAAATGCTAATAAACCAGAGCACGTTTTTCTCCCATCCTGGAATGTTGTGTGGACTAAGCCAGACCTTCCTCAGCGCTGTGGAGGAAGGTCAAGACTATTGGTTGTGGTTTTTATATAAGCCACCACAGGTTTCTACCACACCCTCACATGTATTTTTGTATTTCTTCAATGTAATTTAGTTTTTTATGTTCTGTGAAACAAATACACTTAACTAAACTAGCCAAAAGTCTGTTAAACAGCAAAAGAAAGGATGATGTTTAGAGAAAAGTGGACTCAGCAGCATTACCTTTTTCCTCCTTTGTCTACTTTGTGTGCTTAAGTCTAAAGTTTCACAGAGTCATCAGGCTGCAGACTATGTGTGCAGGTTAGTAGTATAACACTAGAAAGCCCTCAGATGGTGCACAATCATCTTGTTTTCAAATTCAGTTTAGTTTTTAAAGCGGGTTTGCTAGTTTATTTTTTGAAAATGCTTAGTTTTAGTTTAGTTTTTATTAGTTTTAGTTTTGTTTTGTAATATGGGTTATTTGTCAGGGGCAAGATTCAAAAAGGTCAGAAAAAGTATTGTGTAATACTCAGGGGCGCCGTATTGGGGGGGGGGAAAGTTAGGACAATTCAAAGGGCCCATGACTGACAGGGGCCCCCAAAAATAGGTAAAAACTAATATAAAATGATTAAACCATCATTATTCAGTATATATATTTCAAATATAATAATAAAGTTAATGATCTCTTTGTTTATACTTGTTTTTGGCAGTAAAAGTTAAATATTGTTGTTGTGGTTTTGTGCCTGTCCTTGCCTGTTCTCCTTTCCCCTTTTCCCTTGTGTGTTTGTCTCCCTCTGCTGTGGCTTTCCACTCACTCCATTATTTAGACGATTTTGGTCTGTGGGCGTGGCCACGCTCATCTGCTCTAATCCCAGTAATCAACCATCATCCAGCTGCAGCTCATTCCAGTACTCAACCAACAGTTATCAACCCGGGCCGTTCACCTCTTTGGCGCCAGTTCGTTGCAACCATTCACGTGGTAACGTGGCTCAACTCTGTGCTCTAATATATCAGTTCCTAGTATCCTCGGTTCCTAGTTTGTTTTGCCCATTTGTGTCAACGGCTCACGCTTCTCTGTCCCATTCAGATCCTGCTCTCTGGAATTGCTGCTGCCAGCCACCATCTGCACCTTCGCTGTTCTGCTCATCTCGCCGCTCCACTCTCAACCAGCCACTACCTACATCATTTCCAATAAACACTCAAAAAACTGCCTAATTGTGTTAGTGTGCCTGCTTCTCGTTTTCTGAGTCAAACCAGAGCCTAACAAATATCCCCATTGACCAAAAAGTAAAATCCATATTGAACGACCACCCCCCTGTATCTGTATGAAATGGTTTGGTCCTGCCTTAGCGCACTCAGTGACTGTGTTTAGTTGCAGTCAGTAGATGCGCCAGAACTATAGTGACCGCAATGTTGCCAAGTAACGTTAAATCAAAATATGGTTTTCAAAAAAGGAAAGAGAGAAAAGAGAGAGAGGAAAGACAAAGGGTGTCAAACTGTAACCCAGTTTTCACCAAGAAAGGTGGGTAGCCTGTAGTCTGTGAGTGGTATTAACCTGTTGGCTTCATGTCCATAGTGAAATAAGCTAGCTAGCTGCAGACTAGTGTTAGCCTACATTTAATCACCATTTAATCAGTGCAGGGAAACGTTGAGCAAGATATTCATATTAAATCATTGTCCCTGCCCCTTTTAGCAGACTTAACACCAGATGAGTCAGCAGCACCCCAGTCTCCCCCTAACTGTGCCCCTCCCTGTCCCAGTGAAGAAGGTGAGCAACATTAGGCTCGTTTGAGATGAACTGCGCCTCGCCTGTAAAGTAGACGGGAGCAGGCGGCAGCAGCGGAGGGCGGTGACAAAAATCCGCTGTGAAGTCGGACAGTTTCCAGCCGCATCCAGCAGCCTGCAGGCTGAACAGGAAGTCACAGAAACACTGGTCTGATTCCGATTTAATAAAATGTTATCAGACCCATACATCAGCTCGTGCACAGTCTCCAGTTGTTTTTATTATGACAGAGTAGCTGTCAACATGCTCTACATGTGATCTGTTGCTGATTATAATTAACAACAGACTGTAGATTATCTGTAATCTGAACAGATTTAGTCTCTCTGACTTCTAAACATAACTGTCAGCCACACAACACGTGTTCTGTAAACAATAAGCCTTTAAATCAGACACATAGCAGTTAAAATCCCAGATTCAAAATCAATAAAAAAAGTTTATATAAAACGTCATCATGTTGTCGATTCTGAACCAATCAGCTGTTAGATCAGCTGAGAGGCCGGCGTTTCCCAGCATGCCTTGTGTCCGCCTGGGTCTTGCAGTCGGTGAAAAGCAACTGCGCTACCTGCGTCTCAAACCTGCGGCCGCCTTGCTCTCGTGAGATTATCGTTGCCTACGTGTGCATGACGTCAGAGCAAGTCGGGATCAAGTCGGACACAAATCTAACCGGCATGCAACGGGCGCCGATCGCCGGTGATCGATTCTGCGCAGATCTGGCTCATCTCGAACGAGCCTATTGTGTTCAGTGACATGCCAGTTAGCATCATTGCAGGGAGTCTGTGGGGATTTCTCTCTCTCTTGCTCTTTTTGCCATTACAAAAAAGAAAATGAAATATTTATTAATGAAATTCAAACATTAATAACAATTATTTTCTCACATAATGATCATTATGAAATACAATAAAAAAACAACCTACTGTCTGTACTGGATGCTGGACAGTTGGAAACAGTGAGTATCTTACCTGAGCCTGCATGTAAGATACAGACAATAAAATAATCCAGTTTGAGACGTTCATTTAGATTTAATTATGGAATGACATCTATAGATACAGACTTTATTATTCCCATCATGAAGGGCAGTTAATTAAGTTTTTTTTAATATTTCATTAATTATAATTATTATTATTAACAATAATAATTTAAGAGAATTTTCGATTTTGTCAAATTTTACAATAAAAATACAATGAGACTGTAAAAGATGGCCTCAGCACATTTTTTATGGTTGCTTTTAATCTTGCATCAAATAGTGAACTGCATACTAGACTTGCTTTTTTGTCATGGGGCCCAAAATTCCTGGCGGCACCCCTGGTAATAATAACTCAACAAAAACATAATACAATTTTAGAAATATGTATTCACAATCCATCCATCCATCCATCCATCCATCCATCTTTGTCCGCTTATCCGGTGTCGGGTCGCGGGGGGAGCAGCTCCAGCAGGGGACCCCAAACTTCCCTTTCCCGGGCCACATTAACCAGCTCTGACTGGGGGATCCCGAGGCGTTCCCAGGCCAGGTTGGAGATGTAATCCCTCCACCTAGTCCTGGGTCTTCCCCGAGGCCTCCTCCCAGCTGGATGTGCCTGGAACACCTCCCTAGGGAGGCGCCCAGGAGGCATCCTTACCAGATGCCCGAACCACCTCAACTGGCTCCTTTCAACGCGAAGGAGCAGCGGCTCTACTCCGAGCTCCTCACGGATGACTGAGCTTCTCACCCTATCCTTCCAGAAAAACGTGATTATTCGATTGCATAATTCAATGCATAATCAGCCAAAGTCCGCATATTTATTAGGGGGCCGCATTTTTTCAAATACGCCGATTTCCGCGCAAAATATGCGGGGCTTGCATGATTTCATAATCCCCGCATTTTTGTTGCAAAAAAGTCACATATATCTTAGCAGAAAGTTGAAAAATGTTGCTTTTACTTCACACAAGACTTCCCTGTTGCCATGGGAATGTTATGAAGTGAAGTACGCCTAGTGAGAACAGGGTGTTGGGGGAATCACTTTTTTTTCTCTTTTTCATCAAACCGCAGTTTTTGCAAGTTCCCGCAATTTCATCGCATAAAATTGCATAAATATCCTGCATATTCCATCACATTTTTTAAGAAAACGTGCCACATAATCAAGGATTTTTGCCTGCAACAATCACAAAAAAACTTTTTCGCATTTTTCTGGAAGGACTGCTATTTCTAAGAGAGAGGCCAGCCACCCTCCTGAGGAAACCCATTTCAGCCGCTTGTACCCTGGATCTCATTCTTTCGGTCATGACCCAGCCTTCATGACCATAGGCGAAACAAAAACTGACCGGTAGATCGAGAGCTTTGCCTTCTGGCTCAGCTCTCTTTTCGTCACAACGGTGCGATAAATTGAATGTAACACCGCCCCCGCTGCACCGATTCTCCGACGAACCTCCCGCTCCTTTGTCCCCTCACTCGCGAACAAGACCCCAAGGTACTTAAACTCCTTCACTTGGGGTAAGGACTCATTCCCTACCTGGAGAAGGCACTCCATCGGTTTCCTGCTGAGAACCATGGCCTCAGATTTAGAGGTGCTGATCCTCATCCCAGCCGCTTCACACTCGGCTGCAAACCGATCCAGTATTCACAATATTTTCAACAATAAAACCAGTACATAAAATGTACATATGATGAGCACAAATATGTAAACAGTACACAAGACACTGCATTAAGTGCAAAATGTGTAAGTGACGTTTGCCAGGAAAAAACCTAAATAGCCAATAGACTAAAGAAGACATACGTACATGAACAGGTGTTTTGAACTTTGGTTTGAGTAAAGTGGCGACCTTTTTGAAGTCAATCGACTCACACAGTTGTGTAGACATCCCAGCATCAATACACATATTAACCCACGCTTCCTCCCGCTTTTGGTGTTCCTGCGTATTTACTAACCAGCAGCTGTTGGGTTGCCGGTAAAAGCCCTCCTGTAGTGTTCTCTGTCCTACGGTTGTCTCTGTCATGCTGCCTGGCCCTGTAACCATACATCCATGCCCTGGGTTAGCTTCTGTTTCGGGGAAAGGGGGCTTTGCATTCTCCTTTATCTTGTTAAAGCAACACCAAAGATAATTTTGTACCTTTAAACTAATGTTTCCAAAATCGTTTCAGTGGTTCATCAACTCGTAACAAGGTGAACGCAAGTCTGCCAGATTGGGTAGCGGATCTGTAGTTCAAATGAGACATACGACAGCGGTAATGGACAATTCTGCTTCCAACCTGTAGGGGGGCCGAAGAGGAAAAGTCCTTTAGTGTTGCTTTAAGGTAAGGTATAGGTTAGCCTCCTTGTGGGATTTTTCACTTTAATAAATTGTCCACATATTTTACCACCTTCCACTGCAAGGCACTTGCTTTTATCTGACATAGTCATAATCTTCTGACTTTCAATACCGCCATGATGCCAGGTGATAGGAATGTCGGAATTTCTGGGTTCCCAGTCGGAAACTATATATATGTCTATGGCATAGACTGTATAAAACAGGTCTATGGTCGGAAATGTCAACTCTGAAAGATATAACGTTACTTCTCTATGAAAGACGAAAACTAAGGACATTTTATTTTGGTTAGTTTTGCAAACAGACATTACAGTTTTAGTTATGTATATGTTAGTATATGTTTAGTAATGCTATTTATTTTATTTATATTATTATTTATTTTTTATTTCAGCTTTCCCACCTAGTTTTCATTATTTTGTTCGATTTCATTAACGATTATAACCATGTTTGTGACATTATAAAACATTGTCATTGAACACTCAGGGGTTTTGCAGGAAACAAACTGTCAGTTAGGCTGAGTAATGCCCACGATGAGTAAACTGAACTTGATGTGTAAAGTTGATGAAGTACTCCTTTAACCCTCTGAGGAGAAAAGACGCACCGCTCCTACTCAAAAAGCGATATTACAAAATTTCATTTTAGACATTTATTTACTATTTTATTCTTATATTAAGCTACTTTTGTGAACCCAAGACTTTTGTTAAGTCATTTCAAACACCAAAACAATTGAGGATAGGTATGTTTTCACAAGAGACTTGAGAAATATTTCTGCATTAGGGCCAAATTATCTCATTATACATTGTTTTGGAACAATTTGGGGCGTCACTATACAGAAAGCTTAGTTTGTTCTAATCATTTTGATATGAAACACATGGGGATCAGTTATATGCAAAAACCCTTAAAAGGAGAATATCTAAAAATTACCTCAGACCTCAGAGGGTTAAATACCAAAAACAACTGTTGGCAATATTATGATGTAATTACATGCAATGCGTTTAGCGTTTTTATGTTTTTGAAACGGTTTTGTTTTGCATTACCACTAACATACCAAATCACACCAAGTATTTTAAATCAGAGATATTCAACAGGGCCCCTTGTAATTTTTTTTAAATGTTTTTCAAAAATTAAATGAATCCATCATATTAGCAAATATAAATCAGCCTATTAGTGTAAAAAAAACATTCATCCACGGATCCAGTTAATAAGGATTCACTATTTTTAAGATTATAACATAATTGATAAAATCATGCCAACAAATATTTTAATAGCTTAGTATTCTATGAACTAAAAAGGTATGGTAAGGCTTAAAGGTCCAATATGTAATATTGACAGCTAGTGTTTAAAATAGTTACTGCCGTTCAAATTCAAAATACTGGAGAGTCGTCTCCCCCGCCCCTCCTCCCCAGACTCGAAGTTCACGGAGGTTGCCAGGCTGAGACCAGAGCATCCACAACAATGCTTGTCTCACATAGCCAGACATAGGCCTACTTCACAGCACAGCGGAGTAGCTAACGTTAGACACTCGTTCTATTGACAGTCATAGAAGCCCGTGCTCATGCGGAGCTCTGTACCCAACTGACAGACATACTTTTTCGGCTTAGAATTACAGTAGGAACCACCAAAAACCCCACAAACTTGCCTTTCTCTCCACACGCCAGACAGACTCACTTCCTCAGCTTAGAATTACGTTAGGAACCGCTAAAAATAACACTACCGTGTCGTCCTTTTCCACCCGACTGAAATACACACTTTATGTCTTAGAAGTACGGCAACAGTCGCTAAACACACTGCAAACTCACGGTCTTCTCTCCTGGATTTACAGCCCCCCCTCTTGGCTTAAAATAACTACGGCGTTGTAAACAGCCGTGGCCAGCTATGGTCCTCCAGTAACGTTAGCTAGAGCAGGGTTAGCATGGTGGCGTTAGCCAGGACCAGTTACTGGCTGAGTCTCAATTGTTTTTGCAAGTAACCAACTCGTGTTTCTAGATATATAATTCAATGTGACTACACAAATGTTGAAATGACATAAAATGCTTGTCCCTAGTAGCTGTGATAAATTAGCCTGAAGCTAATGCTTACCCGTTCAGGAGGAAATTAGCCAACTCAGCCTCCTTTTGGGCTGTAAGCTGTCTCCATCTTTCAAATACATCTCCAATATTAACCCGGGGTTTGTTACGTCTCTGGTCAAGCAACTGTTAGAAACATGTTTTTTTAGGTCGGGTATAATCTATCTCTGTTGATCCCGTTCGTTTGTTTGCTGCATTCATGGCTGCACTAAAGTTACAGCTGTAGCGCACTGGTTTACCTGTTTACAGGTATATCTGGCAACCTGGCCTGGCTGTCAAACTGGGCAGTTGAAAAAAACACACAAGCCAAAACATAAACATAAATTCCATCACGGATCGTAAATTTCAAAAAGAAAAAATACTGACTTTAGCATTGTTGTCAGAAAAGATAGTATTTCAGCTTAACATGTTTCCTTAATATCTGATGAGGCTTTGGTGTCATCTTTTGATTTATTACAGTACATATTACATATTGGACCTTTAAGGCTGCCTACACCTTATACTAAGCCCAGTTTAATATGCAACTTAGTTTTATACAATATCTATAGTTGGGGGTCCCTGCTCTGTCTCACTCTCAGTTAAGGGGTCCTTGGCTTAAAACACGTTGAAGACCCCTGTTTTAAAGGTTTATTTCTTATTATCGTTTATGAAGTGGGGAAAAATACATTATCTTACACTTGCAAAGAGCTTACTTTTAGTGGAATAAGACATGTGAAAAACATTTCCAACAATACTCACAGTACAGTACACCACATTGTAGCCATTCCACAAATCCACAAAGCAACAGCCTGAATAATGCCCTTCATGAACTCCCATTGTGGATCCAATTTCACTGCAGAGTATAGCAATGCCATTAAAGAGAGAAAAAATAAGGTATGAAAATACAACACACACACTCCCATCACACACAAGAGTATTGCGCAGTGCACTCTCGTGGGAAGGAAAGCAGTTCCACCTCAGGGAGCTGTGAAGGCCAACGCTCAACACAGTCAACTCTGAAGCAGAGCCGCGCAGGCCGGGTGCATACAGATGACTGGCTGGAGAGAGAGGGGGGGCTGCTGTATACAGTATGTATGTTGGGGTAAAGGGCAGAACATGCTACCGGAGTGCCTCAGGAACAGATGGTGTTTAGTTGTGACTGGGATTGTTGTGAGCAGGAGAGAGCAAGACTGCAGAGAGACTGATAAGACATGTTATCAGAAATCACAGCACAATTCTATTTCTGTTCAAGTTTGGTATGTAGGGTTCAGACACATTCTGCTGTTATTGATGTCCAATAACAGGTTTTACTCCGACTTTATTTACCCGTTTGTTTATCTGATGAAAAAACATCTGATACTTTCAAAATTGGTTCTCTTCAGATGCAGCTGTACTTACTAAAATAAGTGTATTATATTATTATATTTGATTAACATTAACAAATAAAACATACCACAGCAGCCACAACCAGTGTTAATTTTGACAGCAAATTCTGATTTAGTCTTAGTCTTAGTCTTTTGAATAACACACCATTTAGTTTTAGTCTTATTTTAGTCATCTGAAATCTTTTAGTCTTAGTCTAGTTTTAGTCGACTAAATATCATAAGAGTTTTAGTCTTAGTCTAGTCTTAAGTCTTTTAGTCTTAGTCTAGTTTCTTGCCCAATCTCCACACACACACACACACACACACACACACACACACACACACACACACACACACACACACACACACACACACACACACACACACACACAATTCTTCAATTTGAGGAGATTGAATATTTATACTCATTAATTCAGCGAGACAATCGTATAATCAATACAGTTCAGAGGTGGTTTCCTTTAGCTTCTATTTTATTCCAAGTTTAGCAGAAACACGGTGGTTTATCTGATAAAATAACCTTAGCGTGTGTGCTTATCTTCGCATGTATTTCTGGATGAGTCGTCTGTAAATGTCGCTTCAAGTTGGTGGTGTTTTTCCCAGCGATTTTTGCTCCACACGGTTTACAGGCGGTCTTGTTGTCCTTGTTGTCATATGTGAAGTGTGACCAGATGTCAATTCTTCGTTTTCGTCCTAACCCTAGCTCTGACATGTCTGTTGTTAATGAGAGCTCCTGTGTAACTGCTGCTGCTGCGTTTGTTTAGCTAGCTGTTACGCCTGCATTTGCCGCGGCTTTTTAAAATGGCTCCACTGTTTCTGCATAGATCAACCTACCCTCAAAGATTCGCTCTGATTGGATCTCTTCCCAACTTGTCCCACAAAAAGAGTAGTTCTGATTGGATCTCTTCTCCATTCGTCCCGCCCTAACATTTTCGTCTCATTTTTATTCGTTGACTAAAGTGTCAGTTATGTCGTCACAGTCTTCGTCATCATTCTGACTTTTTATTTAGTTTTTATTTAGTTTTCGTCCGTGAAAAAGGTTCGTTGACGAATATTTTTCGTCATAGTCTTCGTCAACGAAATTAACATTAAACACAACAGTACAACCCATAAATTATCCAACTAGAGACAAACACCTCATACACAAAACAAAACCACAGACACAAAAAATAATAATAAAAATAAAATAAAAAAAATAACAGGGAATGTCACTTCCAGACGGAGTCATCAATACAAAGCTCTCTTTTTTTTAGCCCATGCTTGTTCTAAAAAGTCTGCAAATAAAAACTTTTTATGTTTGAACAACCAAACTAACAGTCCGAGTCTCAGACTTAAGTCCTCATCTCTGCTGGTGATTATGGAGGATAGGTCAGTATCAGTGTGGGTTGGAAGTAATTTGGGGATGGGTTGAAGGTCGGTGAGGGGAGGGTGGTGGAAGAGGAGACGGCCAGCTGAATGTGCATTGTGTTGATTTTGCACAGATGAAGAATAATCTGAATAGACTGGGCTTTTTCACTAGGGGGGCTTGAAGAGACAGGCGTTGCAACAGAGCGTCTCAGAGGGTGAATACAGGAGCCACAGCCATGGGCAGTATGAGAAAAAGTGTTTGAAAGTGTTACATTCAACTTTCAACAGAGACACTGATACAGATATCCAGAAATACAGAGACACAGATACAGATATGGAGAAAACTGATTCATAATAAGTATAGCAGTTGGTATGATGAAAAGTGGCAATTATAGTATCAATTAAGATAATAGAACTATGACTATAACTAATAGTAGTAGCAGTGCAGGGTGTAGCAGGGCGGCAGCAGGCAGTGTTGGTCATCTTACTAAAAGTAATTAGTTACAGTTACAAATTACTTATCCCAAAACGTAATTGAGTTAGTAACTCAGTTACCACATTATAAAAGTAATTAGTTACTCATCAAAGTAACTGTGACGTTATTTTTTATGTTCTATAACGCTATTACGTTAACCGATTAAAGAATACAAACACTATATAGTATTTTAGAACATTTGGTATTTATCTGAACTCAATAGATTGAAGCCTGCCATATCATATGCAAGGATGGCTAATGACTCAGACTCCACAGTGGACAGGGGCAGCATGTTTTCAACAACATACCTTGCAATCAGTGTGTTCAGCTCAGCCTTGGTCACCTGTTGCTGACCTGAAAAATCGAGCGTTGCTTGTTTTAATAGAGTGGCTCCGTCTCCTTCGCTGGAGATCACGCTAGCTGCATTTGGGCTCGGGGTTATTATGGGGTTGGGTTAGCAGCAGCAACAAGTGTCGGGTTAGCATGTGTTGATAAGATTGGAGTTGCTTGAGGCAGACGTGAATAATAAACTTTCTTGCCTTTCAATTCCAATGAGCGAGAAGCAGTGCCGGTACTTCCAGTTCGAGGACGCTACCTTTGAATTTCCCTGGCTCGTCACCGTCGCTGTCTTGTGTTTAGTGATAGTCAGAGCGTGCAGGTGCAGTGTGAGACAGCGTGAGCAGGTCATCCGCCCACCCAGCCATTCATCACACTTGCAACGGTGTCATCACCCCCACCCCCCCTGCTCTCTTCAGGCAGCTGATGTGTAGCCAATGCCTGACACCTCGCGCTTCATTCAACTAAATTCTAGTAACACGCCACATTACATTCTCAGTAACGATAACACCGTTGCAACGATGGGAAAAGTAATTAATTACATTACTCCGTTACTGAAAAAATAACTGCGTTAGTAACGCCATCATACTTAAACGCCGTTACTCCCAACACTGGCAGCAGGTGCAGCCACAATCCAGGTGCCACCCCAATCCAAGGAAAACTGCGAGGCAAGAAAAGATAAGGACACGTAGTAGAAACCCAAAATAAATAAACCCAAAAGCATACTAGTTACATTTTAATAATTTATGTTGAAGTGACATTATGGATTATGAACTGCTTTCTCTTATTTTTATTTAATTCTGTTTGGTTGATATTGTAGATTATTTATAATGTAAATAATGTGACTGTTTGTTTGAATTTCTTTTCTTGTCTTTTGTGTGGACCCCAGGAAGAATAGTTGTTACTGCGGTAAATAAATGAATGAAATCCATCCAATCATTTTCCTCTTAGTCTATATCCTTTGCATTCCATTTCCGGGATTGCTCCGGTGCTGCAGGAAATTCCGCCGGATGCATGTATTTTCCGTTTCCTTCTGCTTTCTTTGTGTTTTCAGCACGCTTTGGAGTAAGGTCTGGCAAAGCGAGACTATTTTCCTCTTAACCTCCTGCTGAGTCAACCTGGATCGTGCATTAAAGCGCCCTACCAGCAGATGCTGGCTGTCTGTCAAGTCAATTTATTCCAAAATGGACAAAGATGTTTCCTTTATCTTAAATATATATATATATATATATATATATATATATATATATATATATATATATATATATATATATATATATATATATATATATATATATATTTGTACACATCAAACTTAACGTCAGGGCTAAAAACATCTGGGTAACTGTAAAACCAGGATCTGCAAACATTTGACAATGGGTGCACTCTTAAAGTCAGCTCAGAAAAGAAGTTTCCCCCTGCAGGGTTAACAGTAGTTTTTAAACAGTAGTTTGTTAATTGCTGTTGAGTTAGAAGTAACAAATTATGCCCCGGGTTCATTTAGTGCTAGGCCTGAGGAGAAGAAAGGAGAAGAGGCACACACATTATCCTTTTAAATTGCACTGCAGTGCTTTGGCATCAGAATGCTCGTCTTCTATGGATATTCTCCTGATCCTGATGAGGGACTCATAGCCACTTTCCATCACTATCTAACGGCAACTACGTAAAGCAAACTATTATTTGTAAAATAGACAATTCAGCATAGATTTTGCGGAGCTGACAAGAGAGGCGACTGGAGTATGAAGGTAAATATGGTGCAAAATGTGAGAGCTTGTAGAATACGATGTGAGAACTTGCAGAACAAAAAATCTGAACTTGTATGTTCAAATTTGCTCTTCTAAAACATATTCACACACCTGTATTCTGATTGTGAAGTCACAGAAAAAATATTCACAAATGTGTAGATTGATATTTACATGAACACAATGACAGCTGCAAACTTGTGCAACATTTACTCATAGACTTTTTTTTACTCTGGTTCATTTTCCATCACGACCACAACTCAGTGATTACAACGTCTTGAATCAGTCACTTGTGCTCAGTGCTTAATTTGTAAAGTGGGAGGTCCCGGAGCACAGAGGGGGGGTGGATTCGGCGACTCAAAACGGGGGTTGGAGGTAACGGAACAAAAACAAAATTACACTGCCTACATCTTCTCTGACTAAAAAAAACCTAAACAACGCTGTGTGTACATCAGGGCAATGTTTATTTTAATTTCAGAACATGCACTGCATCGGTGCTAAATGTAAAAAAAAAAAAGTACACCGCAACAATCGTTTTCACAAGCAAGACTATTAAATGAACCAAAAAACCCACCGTGGTCTCCACATTCTTATTCGGCAGAAACGATTTTTGCTTGTTTGGGATCTGACTGGCCAGCGTATTTGAAAAAGTTAAGCAAACTTTGTTGTCTTTTTGACATTTTTCCCCTGAGCGAAATGAGGCTATAACAGCAATCTCAACCAGCACAAGTGCATGTGTCACTTCAAGTGCAGCACTGCGTTGTTGAAGTGCCTCCCCTCCCTCTGTCTCTCTCCCCCCTCCGTCTTACCCTGAAAATTCACCTCAAAACGCATGGAAAATGCAAACACAAGATTTTTGTGGAACTTCAATGGGGAATAAAGACTAACAAGACAGATAACCACATTGAACACTACACAAACAGTAATTTTATTTTTTTCATTTAGGCGATTCATTTTTCAGGAGGTGCCAGATCCAATAAAAAAGGTTCCGGATCCAACGTCGGAGGTGCCGGAACATGTTCCGGCGTGTTCCGGCTCAAATTAAGCCCTGCTTGTGCTCTCTTGCATCACAAAGTGGCCAATCTGCGTGCCTCCACATTTGCAACACTTTTGGTGATACAATTACACGATTTCGTGTTTCTGAGTTATGTTGTGTATTCCTGCTGGTCAGAACGTAATGGGAAGAATCTATACGGAGCTTGTGTTACGGGGAAATGACATGCCACAAGCCAGAGGTTGTGTTACGGGGAAACAACACGCCACACGTCGGGACACGTTCCGCGGTCTCTTGGGGACGTGCCACAATAACGTGACAGTTGGGGTTAGGAATAGAGGAACGGGGAAAGGACACTTCACACCGGGACACGAGCGGGATGGTTGGGTTTAGGGAAACAAGAACGGGGAAATGACACGCCACGACACGAGAACGGTGAAAGGACACGCCACACCCCAGGACACGATCCTCGGTCTCCGGGGTGAAAGTCCTGTGTTGTTTGACCCATCCACCACCCCAACCAACCTCCTTGTGTGGATTTTCGCCTTTAATACTACTCGCTACCGTAGTCGTGCTGTGACCACAAAACATGCTTCCTATTTAAATACGTGTAATTGTACACAAATCCATAGATTTAATACCGTGACCATTTCACAAACTGCCGTGAGACTGGGTTGGGTGATACATTTGGTGCAAAACTAATTTGTACCTGTGGACTTAGGCTGTGGAGCTCTGAGCCAACGGAATGGGGAAAGCAGAGTTTCTTTCGCCAGATGAGGGACAACTCTGGCTTATTTATGTAGCATGGAAGCTTGGTGGAATAGCATGCTAGCGTTAGCTAACTAACCAGCCAGCCCGCTTCTAAATAAATACCTTTTAATTATATTAACACTTTTTAACAGTCAATCTGAAATACTGGCAGTGAGCTCCAGGTCCTTCAGCTGCATATGGACCGTCATCAGTGGGTAACCGGTGCCAAGTTCTGCATCCCTGCTGAGAATTGCATTGCAGAGTTGATGAAGTTGCAGTTGCAGACAGATTCGAGAGGTTGTAATCACTGAGTTGTGGTTATGATGGAAAATGAACCTGAGTAAAAAAAAGTCTATGAGTAAATGTTGCATTACAAGTTTGCAGCGGTCATTGTGTTGATGTAAATATCAATCTACACATTTGTGAATATTTTTTCTGTGACTTCATATTCAGAATACAGGTGTGTGAACATTTTCTACGATTGCAAATTTCAACTTATTCTTGTGTGCTTTCACTTGTATGCACGCTTTTGTAGAGATGCATAGGCAAAGTAGTTGGAGGAGCATAGACACCATTGTATGTTAAAATGCCATTTGAGCCAAGCAAGGATAGTGACGGATGAGGAGGTGGTATGGTTAATTTGTTTTTTTGTGCCTTTTCTGTTGTTTTATTAACTCATCATTAATGTTCATTTACTTGTGTACCTATTAAGACATTGTTAAGTGAGGTATTGTTTGATTTCCCTAAATATTGTGTTGACAAGTTGTGTCAAAAGGAGGGAATGTGGGAACTTAGATTTAAGATCTTTGTACTCAATGTGATAATTTTGATGATGTGTGCAAGTCTGTCAGATGAGGGTCTGCCAATTTAACTCAGAGGTAACATCAAAGGGGAAGGATAGGAGTTTGGCATCGAAGGTCTACTGTCCTGGGAAAAGGCTAAGGCTATTTGGCCTTAGGAAGGGCTCAGAACTATATGTCAGACTTTCATCTGACAGACTCACACACATCACCAACATGATTACACTGAGTACAATGATTTAAAACCTAAAATCTAAATGCATTTCCCACACAAAGTGGCATGTAATTAATGACTAAATGCTGTATTAATGTTACTGAGTATAATTGTAGATACAAGTTAGAGTAACTAGAGGGGTCAGAGGTTAAATGACACAGTTGACAGGCAAACAACACGCTCCGTGTCATTGATTAAATTTAACGTTTGTTGGAAACATTTGGAATAACGTAAGTACAGAACAAAAAAATCTACAACCCCAAATCAGAAAAAGTTGGGACAGTATGGAAAACACAAATAAAAAAAGAAAGTAGTGATTTCTAAATGTACTTGTATTTCATTGCAGACAATACAACAGCACATAATTGAATGTGTTCCTCATGATTTTTATTGTTTTTGTTTCAAAAAAACAAAATTCCTATTTTGGTTCTTGCAACATATTTCAAAAAAAGTTGGAACAGTAAAGCATTTACCACTTTGTAATGTTGCCATTCCTTTTCACAACACTTAAAAGACGTTTAGGGACTGAAGACACCAAGTGATGAAGTGTTTCAGGTGTAATTTTGTCCCATTCTTGCTGCAAACAAGTCTTAAGGTGGGCAACAGTACGGGGTCTTCGTTGTCGCATTTTGCGCTTCAAGATGCGCCACACATTCTCTATTGGAGACAGGTCGGGACTGCAGGCAGGCCAGTCAAGTACCCATATCCTCTTCCTCCGCAGCCAGGACTTTGTAATGTGTGCAGAATGTGGTTTTGCATTATCTTGTTGAAATATGCATGGACGTCCCTGGAAAAGATGTCTTCTTGAATGCAGCATATTGTGCTCCAAAATCTCCATGTACTTTTCAGCATTAATGGTGCCATCACAGAAGTGCAAGTTACCTTTGCCAAGGGCACTGACACAACCCAATACCATGACAGACCCTGGCTTTTGGACTTGTTGCTGGTAACAGTCTGGATGATCCTTTTCTTCTTTGGTCTGGAGCACACGGTGTCCATTTCTCTCAAAAAATTACCCGAAATGCTGATTCATCTGACCACAGTACACGTTTCCACTGTGTGATGGTCCATCCCAGATGCCTCCAAGCCCAGAGAAGTCGACGGCGCTGCTGGACACTGTTAACATAGGGCTTCCTTTTGGCACTGCACAGTTTTAACTGGCATTTGTGGCTGTAACTACGTATTGTGGTACTTGACAAAGGTTTGCCAAAGTAGTCCTGAGCCCATGTGGTGACATCGCTTATAGATGAATGACAGAGATGGGAAAAGTACTCACTTCTAATACTTAAGTAGAAGTACAGATACTTGTGTTAAAAAATACTCTGGTAAAAGTAGAAGTACTGATTTAACTTATTTACTCAAGTAAAAGTAACAAAGTACAGGCTTGGAAATGTACTTAAAGTATAAAAGTAAAAGTAGCCTTGCGAATGACAACCATTTTTTATGCAAAGCTACCTGGACCACAAATGTTACTAGAGTGCAAGCTGAGAAACTTCAGTAGCCATGGAGAAAAGGCTCTTATGTATATATGCCATTGTCTACATTTTAAATGGATGTCTGCCAAAAGGCCTCAAACATCACATATATGATTATTGTGACAGAGACTGGGACTCCAGGTTAATAAGATTCTGACTGAGTAGCAAGATATGAATTCAATTGTGATTCTGTAATAATTCACAGATCCAGTTCCATTTTTAATCAACATTTAAAGGAATCTACATGTAAGTTCTGCATACTTTTAGAGTACAACTAACCAGTGGTGTAGTCTATTTTTTTGTAGTGAGTATACTGTGATTTTCCCCTCCCAGCCTCATACTCGCCTGTCCCAGAGCGAAACCCCAGACAGTCGGTACTGTGACGTTTCTGAATACGAACTGTACACGGAAAACTGACGTTTAAGTATTGATGTCGTTTATTTAAAGTCCTGGAAAAACACCACTTAGAGTTGAGAAAAGATGAGACAGATTTAACTTTTTTGAGAAACGCAACCGAACCTGAACGCAACAGGACATCACATCACACAAATACTAAGCCGTTTAACCGACACCCCTACACTGCCACACAAAACCATGACTAATAATTAGCATCATCATACAACTTTTGTATCGATTAGCAGTAAAATCTGCTGATAAGGGCCTACATTTACTCAAAAGTATTTAATAAACGGTTTACAATCTTCAACACCATGGCTAACAAATGCATAAAAAGCAGACGAAAGGAGAAAAAAGCTCCACTCTTTCTATTTTAGTTAATTATCTGACCATTGCTAACTAACATTACCATATAGTTTAATTGTGTAAAGCAATGCATATTTAAGATTTAAGAATTTACTCTAATGTTGCATAGTCATTGACCTTATGAAGGCCAGGAGTTCTCACTGTCTCTCTCATCATCTGAAACAAGGAAATATAAACTTTGTATTCTGTTTACTGGCTGTACACACACACACACACACACACACACACACACACACACACACATAGACACACAGCACACACACAGGCGCGCGCGCGCACGCACGCGGTATCATATAAGCTAGGCTATTATATACTGTCTATGGGCTACTCTCACTTACCACGTAACCCAGGATTTCCACAGGCTGCGTAACTACTGCGGAACGGCTCCGGAACGTTGGCGGAGTCAATCGGTTTCCATTAAAGACAACGTGTGTATTTCCACCAGCTGCATAACGTCTGCGTTCCGACTCCGGCACAGCTCCGGCGGTCGCAGCCCTGCGGATCAGATACGCAGAGCTTCTATTTTTGCCGGACGCCGGAGAGCTCCGCAGCAATTCAGCACACGGCAGATAGTGCGGGACAGGAAGTCGAGCACAGAAACAAAATAAAACATCCGGTTAACTTTCAAAACAAAATACACCGTGCTCACGAAGGATCATATTTCTCTTCACTACACCTTGAAAACACGGCACGGAGTTGTTTCCTCTCTACTCCTCGGAATAGAAACAAACTGTTGGTGGTTTTGTGGTTCTATTCTGCGTGAATTCGCGAGATCTAGTGGGTCCTCGTGACTACAGCTGTCAGTCCTGGCCGCAGCCTTTCCACAACAACTCCGGATCCGGTTGGTATTGACGGACGGCGGACCACGGAGACGTTCCGCAGCGGAGACGTTGCGCAACAGTTACGCAGCCTGTGGAAATCCTGGGTAACAGTAGCCAGCTAACGTTGGTGGCAGCTGCAGTATCACCCGACGTGGCAGCAGCTTCAGGGACAGACTTCAGAAAACACTGACGTAGTGTTATTTAGGTCTGTTTAGTAACGTTTCATATCTCGTTACTTATAAAACTTAGTTCAAACTCTAGGTAACTAACTAGTTGCGAGAAAGGAAAGACCGCGCAAAGAATGCAACTTGTTGTTGCTTAGTAACGTTAAGTGACTTCACGTCAGATCCAGGGCCAAGGAAACCCCGAAGGTCCAAATGTCAGAGCTTCCCAACACAGACGGGGTGAATTTATGAATGAAAATGAGAACGTTCTGTCACAAACAATGTTGTTACGTATCATCGCGCTTTTGTAAGTGGGTAAGTAACGAGCCACTTTTGTAAAACGTAAGGAGTAGAAAGTACCGGTATTTGTGTTAAAAATGTAAGGAGTAAAAGTAAAAAGTCGGCACAAAAATAAATAGTAAAGTAAAAATACCTGAAAAATCTACTTAAGTACAGTAACTAAGTATTTGTACTTCGTTACTTCCCATCTCTGATGAATGACGATTCTTGATGCAGTGCCACCTGAGGGATCGGAGATCACGGTTGTTCAGCTCAGGCTTGCGCCCTTGTCCTTTACGCACTGAAATTCCTCCTCATTCCTCCTCATTCCTTGAATCTTTTAATTATGTTATACACTGTTGAAGGTGAAATAAGCAATTGCCTTCCTATCTTTCATTGAGGAACATTGTTTTTAAACATCTCAATAATTTTCTCACGTATTTGTTGGCAAACTGGCGATCCTCGGCCCATCTTTGCTCCTAAAGGACTAGAACTTTCTTGGATGCTGCTTTTGTACCAAATCATAATTACAATCACCTGTTGACATCACCTGTTTCAAATCACATCATTATTTAACCAATTTACCTGATTACTAGCCCTAAATTGCTCCTGCCCCAACCTTTTTTGGAATGTGTTGCAGGTCAGAATGACAGGAAAGAATGTATATTTACAAATGAAATTAAGTTGACCAGACAAAACATGAAATATTTTGTGTTCACATTGTCTGCAATGAAATACAAGTCAAAGTATATTTAGAAATCACTACTTTCTTTTTTTATTTGTGTTTTTCATACTGTCCCAACTTTTTCTGATTTGGGGCTGTATATAACATAGGTATGGTCGTTTTTTTGACGTTCTAAAGTGTAAAAATTACATATTTATCTTCAAGTGTCAGTGTATCTGTCCACGGTGGAGTCCAAGTTAGCAGAGGTTAAGTGTGCAGATGCACATTGTACTCCAGTGCACAGCAGGGAAACTAAACATTCAATATGTGGACTGCACTGCAATAACAACCCCATGCTGAGTGTGTGTGTGTGTGTGTGTGTGTGTGTGTGTGTGTGTGTGTGTGTGTGTGTGTGTGTGTGTGTGTGTGTGTGTGTGTGCTCTTCTCGAAACAATCTGGGCCTCAGCATCAGAAGAGAGCTGGCTCCTGCCATTGCATCGGTTCTTATTGGTCGTGGGTTAATAGGGATAAACACATTGATTCATGTCATGTACTATGTGTCAGCTTGATTTGTGCACCGCTTGTATTGCCTCTGACCTGAACATATAGCATCATTTGGACTCATACAGATGAAGTCAGCCACTCCACAGAAGACTCCTCAAGTTGAACTGCCACTATTAATGTTTAATATATCTCATATATTGGCGCATAGGTTTTCAATACAATTCCTTTAAGAATAATTCCATTTAATGAATATGGTGACTTCAATTTTACATTCTCACAGAGAACTCTGATCTCTGGGTCAGAAAACAGCCTGCAAAACACAAGGAAGGCACTATTGGAAGATTCAGTGACAAATGCCCAATTTACTTTTTTAGTTTTGTTTGTTCCGCTAGTCACTGTTCGGGGCAAGTATGTATTGTTCGGTTCATTTTACCCTCCCTCATTTCAGTCAAAAAGGCATGTCTTCACTTTTGTGAAGGTAAATACAACCTGGACAATTGCCCTATTAACTTACATTGTAGATTGTTTCGCCACTGTGACTGCAGCGATCTTGCTTAATACTGGACTAATTTCAAAGTTAAACTTAAACTCTCCCCTGCTCCGACTGCTCGCTCTGCAAGAAACCAAGTGGGATTCATAATAATGTGTCAGCTCCCGATTTTAAAACAGACCATAATGGCGGCTTGTTTGGAATACGATCTCTTCTTTTACGAAAATATTCACCAAAATGTGTTTCTAAACACATTTTAAGCGAGAAATAGGCTATGCATTTGCAGAATCTGTCTTCATTTCAGTTTCTGATTGGCTCCTGGCCAATAAGGTGGGTGGGAGGCGGCCACTTTACACATGAACAGGCAGGCACAGGCACGCAGTGCTCTATGTGGGGTTTCACCATATGATTAAAGTAACAATAATATCGCTATAATATCCACTGCAGTTCAGCAACACAGTTAATCCCCACCTGTGTTTTTCTTGCAGAGAATGAACAGAGCTGTGTACAGTGTTTGGATTATGTTGCACTTTTCCTTTTGATAAATAAATTCAACGATATTCCTTTCATTGTATTTAAAAGAGGACAGTGGTGCCCTAGGGGGTTAAGGAAGCAAGTTTGGGATTGGTAGGTTGTCCGGTTCAATCCCCAGACCGGCAGGATAAAATCTGGGGAAAGTTACCACCACTGAGGTGCCCTTGAGCAAAACCCTTAACCCCAACCGCTCCAGTGGCCATTCAGTGGCCAGCAGATCAGACTATGGTTGTACTGGGCAGCTTCCAGGTATAAATGTGGAACTGTGTGAATGTGACAGGTCGTCGTTGCAAAGGAAAATTTGTTCTCAATCAACTTACCTGGATAACTAAAGGTTAAAAAAAAAAAAAAAAATTTAATTTCAAGTGGACTAATATTAATGAAAAAGTGTTTATGTTCCTTAATTTTACTGAAGAAATGCATGTTGAAATTGGCAATGCAGGGGTGCCTGGGTAGCTCACCTGGTAGAGCGTGCATCCCATGTACAGAGGCTCAGTCCTTGTCCTAGTGGCCGCTGGTTCAATTCTGATCTGCGGTCCTTTGCTGCATGTCATTTTCCTTCTCTCTCCCCTTTCATGCCTAAAAACTGTCCTATCAAATAAAGGCCTAAAATGCCCAAAAATTATATTAAATATTAAAGCGTACCAAACTAAACCGAAAACCATGAACCGAAACGTAAATTTTGTGAACCATTCCACTCCTACTTTATATCTTTATATACATTATATATTACTGTATATGTTTATAATTGTTAGGTTTTATGTACGTATATATACAGTTCTCCGGGAACCATCACCTTATCGTGGTGGAGAGGTTTGGGTGTCCCTATGAACCTGAGGGCTGTGTTGTCTGGAGCTTTGTGCTCCTGGTAGGGTCTCCCATGGCAAAGTGGTCTCAGGTGAGGGGCCAGATGAAGAATGGTTCAAAATCCCTATGACACATCGAGGAAGAGATAGAGAGACCCTGCCCGGAGGAAGCCCAGGGCCCCCGTCTGGAGCCAGGCCCAGATGGAGGGCTCGTCAGCAAGGGTCAGGTGGCCGGTTTTGTCACGGAGCTTGGCCGGGCACAGCCCAAAAAAGCTACGTGGCACCTCTCTCTCCATCCCATGGGCCCACCACCTGTGGGAGGAACCGCTGGGGTCGGGTGCGCTGTCACACGGGTGGCGGTGAAGGTCAGGGGCCTCGACGGACCAGTTGGAGTTTACCCCGGTGGACGAGAGGGTCGCCTCCCTACGCCTGCGGGTTGTGAGGGGGGGGGGGGGGGGGACTCTGACTCTGAGTTCGGAGTATTCGGCCTTCTTGGAGACCTTGAATGGAGTCCTGTATGGGGCTCCGGTGGGGTACTCCATAGTTCTGCTGGGGGACTTCAACGCACATGTGGGCAATGATGGAGACACATGGAGAGGCGTGATTGGGAGGAATGGCCTCCCTAATCTAAACCAGAGTGGTTGTCTGTTGTTGGACTTCTGTGCTAGTCATGGATTGTCTATAACAAACACCATGTTCGAACATAGGGATGCTCATAAGTGTACTTGGTACCAGAGCACCCTAGGCCAAAGGTCAATGATCGATTTTATAATCGTTTCATCTGATCTGAGGCCGTATGTTTTGGACACTCGGGTGAAGAGAGGGGCGGAGCTGTGAACTGATCATTATCTGGTGGTGAGTTGAGTCAGGGGGTGGGAGAAAATTCTGGAAAAACCTGGTAAGCCCAAATGGGTAGTGCGGGTAAATTGGGAACGTCTGGAGGAGGCCCCTGTCCAACAGACATTCAACTCACACCTCCAGCGGAGCTTTTTGTGCATCCCTGTGGAGGCTGGGGGCATTGAACCTGAGGGGACAATGTTCAAAGTTTCCATTGCTGAAGCTGCGGCGGGGAGCTGTGGTCTTAGGGTCTTGGGTGCCTCAAGGGGCGGTAACCCACGAACACCGTGATGGACTCCGTTGGTCAGGGAAGCCGTCCGACTGAAGGAGGAGTCTTTCCGGGATATGTTATCCCGGAGGACTCCGGAGGCATTTGCAAGGTACCAAAGGGCCCGAAGGACTGCAGCCTCTGCCGTGAAAGAGGCAAAGCAGTGGGTGTGGGAGAAGTTCGGAGAAGACATGGAGAAGGACTTTCGGTCGGCACCAAGGCGCTTCTGGAAAACCGTTCGCCACCTCAGGTGGGGGAAGCGGGGAACCATCCAAGCTGTGTACAGTAAGGATGGGATGTTGTTGACCTCAACTGAGGAGGTAATAGGGCGGTGGAAGGAGCACTTTGAGGAACTCCTAAATCCAGCTGATGCGCCCTCTATGGTAGAGGCAGAGCTGGAGGATGATGGGGGATTGTCATCAATTTCCTTGGTGGAAGTCACTGAGGTACTCAAACTCCACAGTGGCAAAGCCCCAGGGATTGATGAGATCCGTCTGGAAATGCTGAAAGCTCTGGCTGTGGAGGGGCTGTCTTGGTTGACACGCCTACTCAACATTGCGTGGAAGTCTGGGACAGTGCCAAAGGAGTGGCAGGGGTGGTGGTTCCGCTGTTCAAAAAGGGGGACCAGAGGGTGTGTGCCAATTACAGGGGTATCACACTTCTCAGCCTCCCTGGTAAAGTCTACTACGGATCAGACCTTCACTCTCGCAAGGATCCTGGAGGGAGCCTGGGAGTATGCCCATCCGGTCTACATGTGTTTTGTGGATCTGGAGAAGGCGTATGACCAGGTTCCCCGGGAGATACTGTGGGAGGTGCTGCGGGAGTATGGGGTGAGGGGGTCCCTTCTCATCCAATCTCTGTATGACCAAAGCGAGAGCTGTGTCCGGGTTCTCGGCAGTAAGTCAGACTCGTTTCAGGTGAGGGTTAGCCTCCACCAGGGCTGCGCTTTGTCACCAATCCTGTTCGTAGTATTTATGGACAGGATATCGAGGCGTAGTCGTGGTGGGGAGGGGTTGCAGTTCGGTGGGCTGGGGATCTCATCACTGCTTTTTGCAGATGATGTGGTCCTGATAGCATCATCGGCCTGTGACCTTCAGCACTCACTGGATCGTTTTGCAGCCGAGTGTGAAGCGGCTGGGATGTGGATCAGCACCTCTAAAGCCATGGTTCTCAGCAGGAAACTGATGGAGTGCCTTCTCCAGGTAGGGAATGAGTCCTTACCCCAAGTGAAGGAGTTTAAATACCTGGTGGTTGTTCGCAAGTGAGGGGACAATGGAGCGGGAGATTGGTCGGAGAATCGGCGCAGCGGGGGCGGTATTACATTCAGTTTATCACACCGTTGTGATGAAAAGAGAGCTGAGCCAGAAGGCAAGGCTCTCGATCTACCAGTCAGTTTTCATTCCTATCCTCACCTATGGTCATGAAGGCTGGGTCATGACCAAAAGAACTAGATCCAGGGTACAAGCGGCCGAAATGGGTTTCCTCAGGAGGGTGGCTGGCATCTTCCTTAGAGAGAGGGTGAGAAGCTCAGTCATCCGTGAGGACCTCGGAGTAGAGCCGCTGCTCCTTCGCATCGAAAGGAGCCAGTTGAGGTGGTTCGGGCATCTGGTAAGGATGCCCCCTGGGCGCCTCCCTAAGGAGGTGTTCCAGGCACGTCCAGCTTGGAGGAGACCTCGGGGAAGACCCAGGACTAGGTGGAGGGATTATATCTCCAACCTGGCTTGGGAACGCCTCGGGATCCCCCAGTCAGAGCTGGTTAATGTGGCTCGGGAAAGGGAAGTTTGGGGTCCCCTGCTGGAGCTGCTCACCCCGCGACCCGACAATGGATAAGCGGAAGACGATGGATGGATATACAGTATATACTGTATAAATATGTGATTACGCCCTTGGTTTAATTGCCTGACCATTGCCCATTACATATAATCCTACACTGTAAAAAAAGTCAGTAAAATATACAGCAAAACACCGTCAAATTCCAACGGTAATGGAGCGTAAAACCAAAAACTTCCTTTTACTGTATTAAATAGATTGAATAACCGTTAATTGTGAGACTGGATAAAACTTTGTTTTTCACTGTAATAAATTGTTGAAATTATAAATATTTTCTGTGAAAACAAATAAATATGCATACATTTTACAATTAAATATTGTAATGTTGAAAATGTCTGAAAACCTTAGATTTTACGGTATTATTTGAGTAAAACTACATCTTTTGGGCTTGTGCACATTGGAATTCACAGTATAAATCTGTAGATTTTTAAGCAAACAAAAACATTCATTTTTACAGAAGCAAGATGTTAAAAAATAGGGTCCACCGTAATACAACCAGTAAATACCATAAAAAAGGCAAATATCAGCAGTAAAAGACAATAAAATTGATAGTATTTTTTATTTTAAAATTCAGATACTGATATACAGATTAAAAGTTAGGCCTGCAGTATATCATTGTTAACCTTCTGATAAAAAAAATCCACAGCAAAAGAAGATGTTTTAAATAAAGTTCATGGTTGTGAATAAAATTTATTTCAATAATCTTTTTTAATTATTATTTTAAAACAACTTTATGTTGTTTCACGCCATATTATCAGACCACCTTAAGTGGGTCCGCCTTAAATTTTGAGTTTGTGTGATCGCTGTTGATTGGCTGCTGGTAAACTGTGTACAGACGTTTTACGTTCGAATTGCAGAGAAAAAATGTTTTCTGGTAGCAACATTGTGCAGTATGAGCGAACCATTTCACCCAAAAAAGGGGAAGCAAGGCAAGACGTGGCTGCAGCGGTCTGCAGACATGACTTCTGATCAAACCTCCTCCTAAAGAAACAAAGAGCGACATTACATTGCGGGATGACGTCACCTGAAAATGACGCTGCTGAGCTGTGTGCCGCGCGCTTTTTTTTTTCTTGCAGGAGACTTGTTGGCTTCGCCAACGGTCGCAGTTTTGAACTCGTATTAGCGCCATTTTTAGCTGCTTGGACCACAGCATCTTCGGAATTTGTAGACATCCTGGCAGCTTACAATTAATTCGAGGTGAGGTGAGTACATGCAACTTCAAGTTATCTCTGTTATAAAAACCCACCAGCCCAGCTTTTATAGATCATTTTAGGAGTTCGTTTTTATGAGTGAGGTTGTGAATTTAGTTTGCATTACTGTGGCGAGGGAAGCATTGCTCTTGATTAGCTTCTGTGTTTGGCGTGCTTAATTTGCTAGGGAGGAATTACCCAAGTACATGGAGATATGTTAACCTGTAATTTCTGTGGTAAGGTAGTTCAGTCGTCAAGGGGCTACGTGCTTCATTGTAAACTGCATCGGAATGAGCCACGTTGTTTCTTTCGGTGTATTGAAGCAGACTGCAAGCAGACATACACACGGTATGGCGCGTTTAAGGCTCATTTTTACCGAAGACACTCTGGTTAGTAAAGTAAACAGATTCTAGAAGATATTTTACACATTTCTCTGTTGTCTCTGACTCTTATTTTGTCTTTATTATGATTAAAAAGGTTTGTTTTGTTCTTGCCCTTTTCAGACACTGAATTTGAGCAGAAACCATAATGATACTCAAAGGACCTGTGACTCTCAGGAAATGGTGAGATTTCAGGTCATAATCTTTTTTTTTTTTTTTTTTTTCATTAAATTCATTTTCCTTTATCCCTTTACAATATTGCTGTTTTGTTTTTGTAAACAGCATCAAATGAGAGTGACAGGTGAAACAGTTTCAAGACAATGGCAGGAAAAGCATGTTGAAGATTGAATCAAACCTTGGCTGGAAATATTTGGTATGTGTTTTACCGTAAATCAAATTGTTGAAGAACATTCAGCTACACTGCAACACAGGGAAACTTGTTTTGCACTTATTTTCTTGTTACTTTAATTTCTTGTCTCATTATTTTTGTCAGTTATAATTATTTATGGTGTATGTCCTTTTTGTTTTCTTTCTGAATGCAGAAGGGATCTAGCCAGTCCTCAATGAAAGCTTCGTTGCCCCCCTGTGAGTCTTCTGGCAGAAATGATGGCGCCTGTATTCTTTGGTTTCCCTAAACATCACACCCTGTTTATACGAGGCTCTTCAATTAAGTCTGCACTCAAAGATTCAATAAGAGGTAAGCAGTGGTATTATTCAAGTTTTGCAAAAGAAAGATGGACAGGAGACACTAATCTTAATCAGCCGAGCTCAGGTTCATGTCCAGGTGAGCAGTTTCATACAATGAAGGAAACTGACGATTGAATGATAGGTCTCATCACCATGCATTCAGTCATTAACTTCAAGTTCTATGATAAATCAATAGGAAACTTAATAAATACAATGTTTTCCAACAAATTATGATTGTGATTGGGGCTGCGTTGTCAATGTACATAAGTTGATTTAAAGGATTAGTTCACTTTAAAAAAAACATTTGCTGATAATTTACTCACCCCCATGTCATCCAAGATGTCCATGTCTTTCTTTCTTCAGTTGAAAAGAAATTAAGGTTTTTGATAAAAACATTCCAGGATTTTCCCCCATATTATGGACTCCAATGGGACCCAAACGGTTCAAGGGCCAAATGACAGTTTCAGTGCAACTTCAAAGGGCTTTAAACGATACCAGACAATGAATAAGGGTCTTATCTAGCAAAACGATCGCTCATTTAAAAAATAAATAAAAAGGTTTAAGTTTTATAAGCACAAATGCTCGCCTTGCTCGGTTTTGTGATGCGCGTTCGTGACGTCACGTAATACGCAATTACGTTTAAAAGGTCACGCTTGAAAATTTTCTTTTAGGCTTTTTAATATTAAAGCACCCAGGATACGCACACGAAATGGGCATTTTAAACGATAAACTGACACAAATACATTTGGATATGTGTATATGGTCCTCCTTCCGCACATTTGTAAACACGTCAACTTGACCTTTTCAATGTAATTGTGTATTACGTGACGTCACGAACGCGCATCACAGAACAGAGCAAGGCGAGCATTTGTGCTTATAAAACTTCAACTTTTTTATTTATTTTTGAAATGACCGATTGTTTCGCTAGATAAGACCCTTATTCATCGTCTGGTATCGTTTAAAGCCCTTTGAAGCTGCACTGAAACTGTCATTTGGCCCTTGAACCGTTTGGGTCCCATTGGAGTCCATTATATGGGGAAAAATCCTGGAATGTTTTCATTAAAAACCTTAATTTCTTTTTGACTGAAGAAAGAAAGACATGGACATCTTGGATGACATGGGGGTGAGTAAATTATCAGCAAAAGTTTTTTTTTTTTTTTTTAAAGTGAACTAATCCTTTAAGAACTGCATACTTTACAGCTAAGAAATCATTTATCATTAGATCTGTTTTTGACAGCACGTTTTGTTCATTTCTGTGCATTTTGCTCAAGCACTGATCAAACTTTTGAAACTTTGTCCATTTTTTGCTGCAGAGGGGATCCTGCCAGTCCAAAGTGAACTCCTGATGGACATTGAAGTACTCCTGCAGAGCTTGTATCTTCGACACCATGCGCATTAGAAACTCCATTGACTGCTTTCCTTCACCAAGGCAGGACCCAGTGACTCATTACTGTTGATCGGTCAGGGGCAGGTCATTTTTTGTTTCATGTTTATTCATTCCTCCATGGATTACCAGCTATATATATGGACACATGCTGTATTCTCAAGATCTATGCTGTTTGGTAGGAATAGAGAAAATGATATGTTTAGTCTGTTTTCAAATGGTATGTCAAAATTTCTCATAGTTTATCAGTAATATTCACTACCTTGGTTATATATGGGCATCTTTAGATTTTTCTATATTTAGCGGTTGCAAATGTAAAATGTACGGTAAACTATTTATGTTCCTCATATTGTACTGTATTTTTAGCGGGAAAATACCGGCAGCTGTGGTTGCCAGGAATTTACCGTAAAATGTATCTGGTCAAAATAAAATGCTGTAATTTGTTATACAATTTCACTGTGTTTTTTACTGTCAAAGGTTTTAATAAGGTTTAACATATTTCTGTTATTTTTACAGTTATTTACCATAATAGAGTCTATCCTATTACTGTTAAATTAACAACAAATCACTGTATATATTATATTATAACGTTTTTTTTACTGTAAATATCCGTAAAAAGCTATGGAAAGTTGCATTTTTTTTACATAAAATTACTGTATAATTGACAAATATATTTGTTTTTTTCTACCATGATTTTGGTAAAAAAATACGTTTTCTACTGTAAAATTTAGGGTTACAAAACCAGTATACCGTATTGTCTTTTACAGATTCCACATTTTTTTCACGGTATATTCCTGGCAACCACAGCTGCCGGTATTTTACCGTAAATTTGACAGTTTTTTTTTAACAGTGTATCATTTTCACTGTAACTAGGTCAGTGTATTCCCAGCAATTAGTTTAAATAAGTACAAAATTGTGAAAAACTGGAAAGAACCTTAGAGGATAATGTTCAGAAGGATTTAATCTATCAGATCCAGTCAGTCTGGTTCATTCTCTCTGTGGCTCGGCTGCTTATTGAAAGGCGAGAAAAGGTTATAGAATGTGAAGTGTGAAAGCTGCTCCAGTCAGGTTGGCATAGTAACTCCTGTGACACAGGGGGACCTGCACCTGCAGCTTGTTACAATTGTGTTATGCTCTTTTATCCCAGATTAGACCTTTAGTGTCGTGAGGTTATGAACAGGTAATCTGCTTGCAGTCTGTAATCAGACAAAATGCAGGGTATTAGGGTAGAAAGCCAGCTTTACAATTTAGCTCTGCTCTGGTCAATGTCACTTTGTGTTCCAAACTGAAAGTGAAAGCTTGTCGCTAGCTCTGTCATACAAATACCAAGTGAGAGCAATGTTGTGGCCAGGCATGGGGGATTAAGGTGATCTAGGCCCGTAACCTCGGTGTCATTTATATATATCCTTCGTTGAATCAGGAAATCACATTGAGATCAAGATCTCATTTACAAGTGAGACCTGAGTACACAATGAAAACATCTTACAAAAATACAATCAAATGAAAATGAGAAATATGTATGTATCAAGATAGCAGTATGCAGGCGTAGCTGGAAAAATGTGTGAAATTATTTCATACAAATAAATTAAGAATGAAGAAAACAAATTAAAACTTTAGTGCGTAACTTTTTGATATTAATGAACGTCCATTACATTCAAGCCGTTGCCAAATGAGTTGCTACAAAGCTAATTAAGACTACTAGCTCCACACAACTCTCTCTGTATTTCTCAGTATGACTATGTTCAGAAAATTGTGGCATCCGGTGACTTTACCACGCAGAAACTCGAGTGAAGATAATTACCTCTTCTGAAGAGTCCATCATGTTTTTTTTAATCCTTCACGTGTCCTCCTTGGTTACTAGCAACTGAGTGGAGAAGGGGTGGGGGCTGGGCGCGTATCTTGTATCATGTGGACGTGCAGACAGTTTTGTTGTCATTACTTAGAATTCCTCATGGGGGCAACAGAAACTACGCACTATAGCTTTAAGAAAACCAATTTCTGAAAAGTGCGTTTTAAAATTACATTGATGCAAATACAAAGGCGGTCGGTATGGTCGTACTATATAAACAGTCACAGGTAAAACGAATGAGATCTCTATTAAAAAAAATGTATTTACCTATTGGTATCAATGCATCCAATTTTAGAATACTTTGTAAATTATTCCAGAGAAACGGGGCAAAATATCTAAAGGCTGTCTTTACAAGATTACTTTTAACTGGAGGAACAGACAGTGTACGCCAATCCTGAGAACAAGTGTTTTGAAGATGTGTCTTTGGCTCAGGAGTGATGACAAGACGATTTATTTTCAACAACAACATTTTTTGTCACATACAGCAAACATCTCCTCACTATCCGCTAGCTGTCTGTCCCCTGAACACACTGTAAAAAAACTCGGTCTCTGTAGACAGCCCAGGCTCCACAAACGGCAACAAAAACAAACTGTGCCAAACCGCACCACACAACATAACAAACAGTCTTCCAGCCAATAACCGACAAGAAGGATTTGGGGGTGGGGGTTGGGGGGTTAGTGCGCGGAAGGGAGGGGGAGGGTACGGGATGAGGAGGAGGGAGGGGCGAGCTAGCATCCGTTTTGTTTGACAATAATTCAAACATCAATAAGAAGTGACCCAACATCGCTCAGAGCACCTTTTATCGAATTTACATTGTATTGATTCATACAAACAACAAACTTTTCTGCATCTACAAATATGAGTTCAGTCAATTTAGTTAAGTAGTAATTTAGTTTAGGACTTGCACTCTAATAATTCATAGTTATTCTACGGTTACATGCTGCCAGTCCGGCATGCTGCTATTCCGACATGCTGCCAATCCCCTTACCCTAACCCTTACCCTAATGGAAACTTGTCGGAGTGGTGGGACGTTTGAAAACAATGGAAGTGCCGCCACTCCGACAATTAGACGTCAATGTGGGGGTATGGCGGAATGGATGGCGGAACCTGTGGAATGTCACATGCACACAACATTCAAACTTGTATAATTGATTGTATAATTCATAGTCCCAAGTCAATATCTGCCTAGGAAATCATCTAGTCTTAATATGCATTGCTATTTCAGTCCCTCCAGACAAACGCGATTATGCGATCGCAGAATTCAATGCATAATCAGCCAAAGTCCGCATAATAATGCGGGCGCCGCATTTTTTCAAATACGCCGCACTTTTTCAAATACGCCGCACTTTCGCCGCATAAATTGCCGATTTCCGCGCAAAATATGCGGGGCTTGCATGATTTCATAATCCCCGCATTTTCGTTGCAAAAAAGTCACATATATCTCAGCAGAAAGTTGAAAAATGTTGCGTTTACTTCACACAAGAGCAGCCATTTTCCCCTGTTGGCATGGGAACGTTATAAAGTGACGTAATTTCACCTACTGAGAACACTGTGCTGGGGGAATCATTTATTTTCTCTTTTTCATCAAACCGCAGTTTTTGCAAGTTCCCGCAAGTTCCCGCAATTTTTGCAAGTTCCCGCATTTTCATCGCATAAAATGGCATAAATATCCCGCATATTCCATCGCATTTTTTAAGAAAACGTGCCGCATAATCAAGGATTTTTGCCCGCAACAATCACAAAAAAACTCTGCGTTTTTCTGGAGGGACTGGCTATTTGTACTCGTGAACAGGCCCGTCGCGACAAGGCAAGCAAACCAAGCAATTGCTTGGGGCCCCGAGCTGGCCTGGGGCCCCAAGACAACGACTAGTTAAGAACAAAATGCAACGACAAACTGTGAGCGCCCCTTTGATAGTCAATGCAGTAAAGTGCAATGACACTGTTATCGGAATCCCCCTCAAGGGGCCCCTCTCCTGATCTCTGCTGCCGGCAAAAACAAAACCTCCGTCGGCAGCAAGGTCGGCAGTCATCATGACGCAGAATTATAAATTCCGTGCATCAAACATTAGCTTGGGATGTTTTTAAGCATTAGTAACCCTTAACAAAGTGTTAGGAATATCTGGTCCGTCTATCTATGTAATGTTTATAGATGTTTTAAAAATGGTTTCTTAAAGCTTTACAAAAAATGTTTAATCATTACCCGATACCTAATATATTATGATAGATATGTGTGTTACAATAAACTGTTAATTTACAGCACTACTAATAATTAGTAAACATTTAATTATAATTTCATTGTTTGTTAACAGTAAAAAGACTGTTTGCTAACAGTTAAATGACAATTAACTAAAGATTAATTAACTATCAATTTACCATCTATTAATGATTATTATAAAGTGTTTCCATCTTTTCTTTCTCCCTCAAGGTGCTTTGCTGACATTTCTCAGCCCTCAGGCTCTTCCTAAGGATACCTCCACTGATGAATGTAGAGTGAATTTCTCTCACTGAGCTGAGCTGTTAATAGTGACCTCTTTCAATATGCTAACAGTGAAATGGTAAAACGTACTTCACAGGTAATTTAAGATTTCTTTTTCAATTATTTTCCCAGCTACACCATCAACTTCATCCTCAACATCAACAGATGCATCACTTCTCAGTGCTGATGTTTCCTCTATAGCACAAGGTACCACCACAAGCTCTATAATTATAGCTGATATCCTGCACAGCCCAGAGTTTAAACTGATAAGTGTGTGCTGTCATATTGTTAGAAAAAAACAGTGCAAATCACTATTGAATTCCCACAAAAAATGTAATGTAATGTGTAAATATCAGTCACTTTTGCCCATGGACATTTCAGAATTTTTAATATACAGTAGTGCCTGTCAAATTTCTAGGTGCAACAGCAGTTTATGCACTGTGAACCTTTTTTTATTGATATAAAGTGTGGGTGAACTTTATGGCTATGCTGTGGTTCCTGTAGGCTTTGCGTGCGTGCGTGCGTGCGTGCGTGCGTGCGGGGCGTGAGGGTTGGGAGGGCCTCCATGTCCATTTTGCTTGGGGCCCCCAAATTCCTTCAAACGGCCCTGCTCGTGAATATGCAGGCCACAAGAAGTAATTAGGTTATTTTTTGTTGTTGTCTGCTCACTTTTACTTACAACATGCTAACCCGCAACAAAGGATTCCATTCACTACGCTAAACTAAGCTAGCGCCGGACTAAGGCAATGCATGCACTGAGACAAAAAAAGCATTTGCCCACCTATCTACATCTAGAGGAGATGGTGAATAACCCTATTTCAACAAACGGTGGCGTGTTCCTTTAAATATCTATTTGCCTGATCAGCATGTCTTCTCTTTACAATATTGTGGCAAATTAGCTACAGTATGTTGCATAATTTAAGAACAATAATTAATATATAACAAAACCATATCACAAGTAGGCATGGGCTGGTTACCGGTTTCAAGGTATACCGAGGTTTGAAAAAGTCACGGTTTGAAAACCACTACAATTTTACCGTTTCTAACGTATGAGTTGTTTTTTTATTAGTCTTCAAGGACAGAAAGTGCAGTTTGGAAATCCCTCTCCCTGCCAGTGTGATATTTTTGCTGAAGGTTATCATACCGTCAGAATCTCATACCGGCCCATGCCTAATCACAAGTTATCAATGATTGCTTGTTTTTAACCAAAATACACAATATTGATTCATGATAACAATCATCCATATTGGGAGTTTACAAAGAGTGAAGGCAGCAGTGAAACTATATCCTCACTCTGGCCTTTCAACGTAAATTAAAATAAGCATTACTGTAGAATAAGGGTTTCGCCATCCATTCCGACATACCCCCACTCCGACATTGACATTCTAATTGTCGGAGTGGCAGCACTTCCACTGTTTTCAAATGTCCCACCACTCAGACAATTTTTGTTTCCATTAGGGTTAGGCTTAGGCGATTGGCAGCATGTCGGAATAGCAGCATGTCGGAATAGCAGCATGTCGGAATAGCGGCATGTCTGAATAGAAGCATGTTGGAGTGGCGGCATGTCGGACTGGCAGCATGTAACCGACATTATTCTATTAGCATCAGAGCCATTGTCAGAAATAAACGTGTAAATGATCATTTCAAGCCACCGAGTGTGCTCTAAAATCACCAAATGGTGAGTGGGTGGAGTTTGATTTAAATATATGTTCACAGAAAGTCACCTTTCCTGCAGAGCTGCCCACAAGGAAAACTCATTTATGCAACATGTACACTTTCTCCGCGGATTCCATAGTGTAATATGCAGGCATGAGGCAGTGAGGTGCTTATCAAACTCTCCCCATCCTCACTTTCCCTCACTTCACAGAACAATAGCAGCAGCTCTCACACCATCTAAATGTACTCCTATCTGGAACAACCCCGATTTTCTAATTAACAAGACGCCCCTTCATTTCCACACATGGATTGAAAGCATTACACATCTTAAACATAATAACACAATGGTTTCATTCTCCTATTTGGTTTCAGAAGCACACCATGGGGAGTAAGCCATTTTTGGAATATCTGCAGCTTAAATCACCCATTTAACAAAATTCAACTTTAAGGCCACAAACATATATGTTCCTCCTTTAACTTCAGAGTAAATTAACCCCTTCCTTGAAAAAACTCTCTTCCAGAAACATATGAATCTGACAAAATGCTATCTATACAATCAATACAATGGGAACTAGACTCCATCCATCACTACTGATGCCGAACTCTAGAAATCAAATCTTTTCTTTTTAAAGATCATTTATTGGCATTTTAGGCCTTTATTTGTATGGGACAGCTCAGACATGAAAGGGGAGAGAGAGGGGGAATGCCATGCAGCAAAGGGCCACAGGTCGGAGTCGAACCAACGGCCTCTGCATCGAGGAGTAAACCTCTATATATGGGCGCCCGCTCTACCAGGTGAGCTGACCAGGCGCCCTAGAAAGAAAATCTGCAGAAACATCTTCTCCACTAAAAAGGCCAACCTATAACAAATACGTGTATACTCCAGAGTTGACTTCACTGGGCGAATGTTTGTTATGACAGAAATATGTTAACACCACCTGGCACTGCACAGCCGCTAAACACTAAGAAGAGATCACTGACTCACTTTGCCTGCTGAAGACTACTGAGTACTGCGCCAATATACATTTAGAAGCTACATTTTATGTATCTATCTATCACTGAACTTCATCAGGGAAACCAAAAACAAAGAGTGACTGCTTAATAGAGTATTGAGTCTTAGTTTAATGTACAATATATTTTCAGAGTTAAAGCATCAGAAGCAGCAATAAAAACGAAAGCAGTTCTGGTACTCGTAATATTTATATTAATAGTATACCATGTAGCAACTTGATAATAAATACTAGATGTTGAATAAACAACATTTTGATTTTATAGGTTTTTGACAAATGATAAAAAGTTAAGTTTTTGGTAGCCAGATTCTGAACTCACTGTCTACATACATGTACTGTAATCACCCACATCTTTTTTTTATTCCGTCCATGTATTTCTAGATGAAAAATTATCCTCCCACTTCATTATATGAATTTGACAATTACAAACTTCGAATTACTTAAAATTCACATACAATTTCAAATAAAAACAACCTATTAACTGGAAAAATACGCCGCTGTCCCTGAGGTCAGGGGAAAATGATGATGATGCCCTCTTGCATTTTGAGCCAGGTCCCACATCACATTTACTGGCAGACGGTTCCCAGAATAATGCAACCTTCTGAATCATTTAGGTAGGCAGTTAAGCTGGCCATAGACACAGACCCAAGTACATGTGGGAAGTATGTTTGATGAGGCTTTTGGTAAAGTATATTAAAATATCTGAGTGCGGTATATTCATATTTGGGGTGTTATTTATTTCAGACACTTGATGCTTTTCTGGCTCGGCTCCTCCTGGAACAGTAACATCGCTCTCCTCTTGTGGAAAGCCACTGTGCACTTTCTTCATTAAAAATGTGTCAGTATGCAATAGAGGAGAGTGCACTGCTTTTAAAGTATTTTTAAAATGGAAAGAGCTGATTTGTTTGGCTGTGACTGTTGCCAGACAACCTATTCCTCTTAATCCAACCCATATGGACAGGTGGACGAGGGTGCTGACACTCATTTTAAAAAATTGCTAAATTCCTAAAGTGTATGAAGGAAATAAATTATTTGTTTGCACTCAGCCAGGGGCCAACAACAGGTCTCATCAAGTCATACTTACAGAGACTGTTTTGCATTTGTGTGCACTCAAATCAGGCTTAATGTAACTGGTATTCCAGCGCGTCCTCATCCAGGAAATGACCATATGGGTCGCTTGTGCAAGCCGCTCATAAGGACCCACAATTATGTTTCATGTTGTTTCTTGCGACCTCACATGGCCATAGTAATTATCTAACGAGAGCAAACGAGGGAGTGAAGTACATGATTATGTTCAGATGATTAATCGCCACCGTGCAGCAGTAAATAGAACGGTCATGTGTCCTGTTTTGGGAGGAAATTGACCCAATAATGTTCTTTAGGTATGAGGAAGTGATGGGTATTCAGCGTTTGCATACAATTCTTAGATCTTTAGGGGTTCTTTTGTGATTTAATAGGGCAGAACTGAGGGCTCAGTCTTATTTCAGATTAGTAGATTTAAGGTATTAGTGTGTCCAATCATAACAATATGCTACTGATCCAGCCCACTTCCCAATGGCACCAGAATGTTCAGCTCTGGGGCATCAACACCACTGGTCACAAAATGTACCAAAACTCTGTTGGTCACACACAGTGAGCTTGCATCATCAAGTGTGTCTGTTCAGCACCGTTTTATTGCAGAGGCTAAGCCCCGGGGCTTGAGATCGGGCCAATGAGGTGAAAGGGCTCAGGGCCCGGAGCACCCCAGGGCTGTGTTCTGAGTCCCCTGCTGTACTCCCTGTACACTCACGTCTGTGTGGCAACTTTCGACTCCAACACCATCATCAATTTTGCTGAGGACACAGCTGTGGTGGGCCTGATCACAGACACAGTTGTCACAGATTGCTGCACACTTTGAAAAAACAACAACAACAACAATTTAGATATTTTCTCACTGTGCTTTAGAACGTAAACGTGTGGGGAAAAAAAGAATTTCTCTAATTCACAGCACCGCCGCTCTCTCTCTATATCTCTCTCTATTTCTCTCTCTCTTTATCAACTTCGATTTTCAATTCAAAGAGCTTTATTGGCACGTGAAAACATTGCCTATATTGCCATCAGATAACATATAAATAAAAGGAAATTAAACAATACACAACAACACATAAACTATAATATGAACACCAATTTTAACATAAAGTGATAAAGGCACGAGGAATACAATGGTACAGCAAAATCATTACACAACACAAATTTTTGTCACAATTGACATCTCTCTCTCTCTCTGTCACTAGAGACACGTCTGCGGCAGTTCAGTGTGGCCGCTGGCTCTAGCGATCTCTCTCTTTCACTCTCTTTTTTAAAATGAGTCGGAAATCTGACAGCTAAGCCTAACTCGACTTTTAATGTTAGCAAACAAAGAGAAATGTTCTCCAATCGCCCTAAAATGCTGATAAATCAATATGCCTACTAATTACTTGTTTACTGCTGCACCTGCTATGAATGCAATGCAGAGGAGAATTAAACTATGAGAGCATCTGTCTACAGAAAATCATCCGTTGAGTGTGTGTTATTTATTTGTGTTTTGGCACGTAATTGCTGTGAAACAATCAGAAAATAACGTTTTATATCTTTCATCCATGGCTCTGTCTTTGCTGGCCCAAGCTTGGGTGCAACGTTCAAACTGCAGGCTGCAGAGGGCCTACTTTAGCCTACAACCAAGATTACAAACCTACAACACTTCTGGTGGTGTACAGCTGGACTGGTGTTTGTGACGTTAGCTGTTTACTTTGTTACACTGTGTTTGTCTCGCATTGCCTAGTCCACATAACATTCCAGGATAGGAGAAAAACGTGCTCTGGTTTATTGGAATTTCTTTAAACCAATCACAATCGTCTTGGGCGGTGCTAAACTCCGGATGGAGCCACGGTGTCTCTGCAAAATAGCCTCGGGAAGGAACTTGTTTTAATGGAAGATGTGTACATTTAAATGTTGTTTTAGTCGTGCAACAGAAAACTCAGATTGGTCAGATCTCGCTAGCTGTCTGGATTTACCCTGCAGAGATCTGAGGAGCAGTTAACCATAGTCCTCAGAAATCCACCGGAGGTTAGAACGCCAACACAAAGAAAGAGATAAGGGGCATTCGGCGGAATTTCCGGCGGCACCGGAACAATCCCGGATGTTGAACATCGTGGACATAGACCAGCTGTTCACTGAATATGACATGTAGCCCCTCCGCCCATTTCCAGCACATGAATGAAATGGTATGCATTGCTACCCGGTTTTGACCCAGGTCATGAATTTTCTTGACCAGGGATCAATCCATGTTGACTGGCTTAGTTTGAAATGACAGAAGGGTTGAACACAGTCAGATAACCCTGACCTGAAATTCAGACAGAATTGTCCAACCCTGTCTCCTAGAGATTACATTTCATATACAACTCATTTGTTTACCAGTGGGGTGGTGATGGCGCAGTGGTTAGAACACATACCTTTGGTGTGGGAGACCTGGGTTCAATTCCCACCATGATCCATCAACCAATGTGTTCCTGAGCAAGACACTTAACCCCTAGTTGCTCCAGAGGCGTGCGACCTCTGATATACATAGCAATTGTAAGTCGCTTTGGATAAAAGCGTCAGCTAAATGACATGTAATGTAATGTAAAAAAACAAACAATTAACTGTCTGGTCAGTGTTGGGCAGTATTCTATAGACTGTGGTAAAGGTTGTTTTTTTTTAAGGAAAATGGAAATCAGTGTGTGTAAACTATTAAGCCTTAATAAGATAAGTTGTGAAATGCAACCCTGTCTAAAAGAAATTATATTAACATGCAACTAATTTCCCACAGCAAATATGTTTTGAAGTAAATTACATAATGGCTAAATGTTGTAGTCTTGTCATTGTTGTGCACATGACGATAAATAAAAAAACTTGAAACTTTAAGTGCTTTTGTTGCCTAAACCTGACCTGACCCCTAGTGTCACAGTCCTGCACATTGTAAGGCATTGATCAATTATGCATAATCGCTAATGGGATTTTCTTTGATTTTTCTTTTTGATTTTTTTGATTCACAGCCAGATGAACTCACGTACCATTTCATCAATTCCCAATGTGTTCCAAATGTATAACTATTCATTATATAAAAGTAGATGTTACTCTTTTCATGAAATTTAACTTTAAACATTTAGGTTGGTTTGGTCAGAAATTAAAACTACTATGACTGTAAGTAGAAGTAACTAAAGTACTAAATTAAGGCTTAATGTTTCGATAGTTTATCCATTACTTTTAGCTATGTCAGCGAGGGAGTGGGGCGCATATGGTGTGCATGATGGTGCATCAAGAATGAAAAGCCACTTCTAGTTGCTCAAGTTAAATTTGAACACAACGACTGGAGTGAGACAAAGGCTAAAGAACGGCACCGACATGGTGACGAGAGTAAAGAATAAAGTGTGTTCATCTTTCAGCCACGTTCTATCAGCATGTTCCCTGGGATAAATATGGAGCATGGCGAGGCATGGTAATTAATCAAACCTCTGACCCCTTCTTCCCCTGGGCCTCTTAAACTTGAATCAAAAGATTGAAATAATAGATACACAGTAAAGCATTACCTTGTTTTGAAGCATACACTTTTATTTAAAATTCAAATGTTGAACCTGTCCTATTAAATACAGATAAGAAAATACAATTATGCTTAATAGAAATGCACATTTTTATTTTAATTACTGACGAGTGATAAAATATTCACATCAAATGATGGAGCCATTTGCTTGCAGATGAAACAATTACCATTAGTGGCACTAAGCTGATAAGTGTTGCCAGAAAGGTGGATATTTTTTAAACTCCTCTGCCATTTGCTGATGGATAGAGGAGGTATTATGGTTATCAGGTAATCTCTTTGTGATGGAAACTCTGTTTTGCATGAGTGAAGTTGGAGCGCGTTAACTACCAACGAGTGTTTGATTAAAGGGCTCAGTTTGAACTGAGTCAAGAGAATCGCTGTTGTGAATTAATAGCCAGCAGTCACCCTCAGAGAATGTCTGTTGCTTGGGACAGTTTGATGTTGTAGCTCTTTCAAAATGACCGCTTGAATTTGGAAATGTGACCTGATAAGACTTATAAGAAAGAGAGGAGAGTTGTAGGAAAAGCTCTTTATTTTTCTTCTCCAATGTCATTCCATTCTTTTGCAAGTCACTTATCAACAAAGAAGTCTTTACATAACACTCTTTAATCCAGCAAGTCATCTCTTTTAATTATAGGCTATATGATGATGAAGTGAGTATAAAAAAATAAACGTTTGTGTATTTGAATAGTTAATTGTCATTCTATTGGTTAGGGGAATCTGCCCGTGAAGAGCTCTCATTTCATCGGCCAGTGACTACTGTCAGAAAGCACCATTTGTTTTAATTTTGTGATGTCAGTCAAATTGTAAGAATAGTTTTTTTCATTAAATGGATATCTACTTATGAAACCAACCTCTTTCTGTATAATGTAGATGTATGCTGAAAGAAGTAAAGCTTAATTAAATAGCAATTCAAATTAAATGCTTTACATTTAGTGTTCATCTGCCCAACACTTTGGTTCAGAATGAAGATATCTGATATTCAAGGTATCTAGTGAATGGGCCATAACAAAGACTGTACAAATAGTGGACATAGCATCCGACATTTGCCGATTTATAACCCTTCTGAAGTGAGTCATGCAGGAATTTTACCAGCAGGTAAACACGGACATCAGGGTATTGGCACCATTCATCTGCATGTACAGCAGTACAGAAAATTGGCAGACTTTCTCTCAAATCACCAACTAACATTAGCGGTAGCTAGCTAGCTTGGTTGGCAGAACGCTAAACAATACATTTTTAGGTGACCAAAATGTTCTAGGCCTATATTTATGAGTTTAGGAAGTCATTCCTATAGCATAACAAATGCATTAACTACTCCCTCTAAAACCCACTCTGACTTAATGCACACATATTTTTGTCCAACATTGCCGACGCCGGTGGTAACCTTGGCCATTCCACAACAGAATAGTTGGTTTATTTTGCGCATTTTGTCGCATCTTGCACTAACTGTTATCTTCTTTTTAAAGGTACAATATGCAACATTTCTGCATTAAAATGTCTAAAAAACGACCATACCTATGTTATATATTTTTTTGAGATGTGTAGTTACATTCTCCCAAATGTTTCCACCAAACTTCAAATCTGTTATTTTATTTTCAGACACGGCACATTTCCTTTCCTTCCTAGTCGCCTGTCAGTGGCGTCATATAACCTTTCACCCTCTAGTTACTCGTAACTTCCTTCAAAACACGGCTCCCAGATGATACGTTTGAGCGTAATTGTAAATCATACGTCACAGAAAAAAATACTCCTAACCATAATACTGCTTTTTCTGCCACACAGCATCATTTTGTGATTAATAACATGCCACTTTGCAACACAGTAATACAGCAGAGATCTTATTTATTGATACATATCAATATCGATCCAGTTTAACGTTACTACAATGTGTTGGTTGACAAGTAGCTAACGTTAATGCTAGCTAGCTAATGCTTGGTGGATAACATTATAGGGTTACCACATCGCTCAACACGCTCATAAAGTTATTAGTAGCATGATTGTATTCACCACGGATAAAAGCAGTGCTGGGCTAACCCACGAATGAGTTTACCAGTAATGTTAACATTAACTGTATAGATAAGACGACTAATCTAATGCTAATTTAGCCAGCTAGCACCCCGGTCTGTCTGCCTTGGATAACAGCTGACAACACAGCCATCCCGGCTATTCGTTTGGTGCTGGGACATGTAGCAATAGCCAGTTACCGTTAGCCCACAGCCAGCCAACAGCCAGCCACCATTACAGCAATCCATACAGTACAAGTACTATACAGCACTTAACTCCGGTGCCGGGTGCTTACGACACTAACAGCAGTTTAATGAAGCATCGGGAAACAGACCATATCAGACCCAGATCCGAGTCGCAACAGCGCCCATCCATAGCTAATGTTAGCTGCGTCTCCGTTTGCGCTAGCTACCAGTGTTCGTGCCAAAAATCTCCTCCCTGCCGAATTTCTCACCGCTTCGCGTTTAGCTGTCTTTACAGTTAGCTAAATTAACCCGACAAGCACCAAAACGAATAGTTAAGATTAAAGAAAAGTGAAGGGGGAGATCGTTCCGGGCAGCTTGGAGATGTTCACATCGGCCATCGGAGATTCCCCCGGCAATCCCCACCCACACCTGTCTTCTCAGGCTCGTTGAGTAGCTAGCTAGCGTTACAACAAACCCCGTCCACCCCCGGTGTTGAAACCATTCAAAAGGTGACAGTGACATGTGAAATATATTGTGATAGTCACTGTGTTTTAGCTGCTGGCTAACGTTAGCTTGCTGGCTCACTAGCTAGCTAACTGGTCAGCTACAAATACAGATCGAATCAAGAAAAATGTAATTATGTTGGGGAAAATGCAGCTATGTTATTAAAATGACATGAATAAACGTTACTACACGTAAAGTGAATACATTTGAATGGGTAAACTTACAACTCCCATAATTCCACACAACTTACCAACGTCATCAAAAGTCCGTGTTTACAATCCATTGTTTTGGTTGAGAGACCCCTAGCGGCAGAAAGTTACATATTGTACGTTTAACCTCAACTTCCCAGCGCTGCCCATTTCTTTTTCATCTTCACCACCTTTTTTATTTTCGACATTTTTGGTTTTCTCTGTGGTCATAACTTCAGGGGGAAGTGAGTGACCTGGCTGAGGGTCAGGCTCAGCCAATGAGATTTCACAAAACACGGAGAGGTCCAAGTTGGGAGTGGTCGTTTAGCCGCTTGCATCCCCCCACTTGTTTTCTCAAATTGACAGTATTACATTGGCCCAGTCTGACGGCCGGGCCAGAGCTCTGTTTTGCAGTTCTGTCTGCAGATGCGAGAGCCAGACGAGTCCATGTCACGAAATTGAAAACATGGCCGCTGGCGGAATGTGGACTGGCTGTGGAAAATCTCCAGAATCTCCCGATAGCCATTCCGCCCCTGGCTACATTAAAAGAAAAAAGTGAATCTGTTATTTCTTTATTTGGGGCAGTGGTGGCCTAAAGGTTTTGTTTCGGTTCAATCCCCAGACCGACAGGATAAAATCTGGGTGGGGAAAGTGAAATAACAGCGCTTGTCCCTCCCTCATTACCACCACTGAGGTGCCCTTGAGCAAAGCCCTTAAAGGAGAATTCCGGTCGATTTCAACCCGTAGCTCTGTTGTTTGTAAATTTGTAGTGCTGTCAGTAGCGAAAAAAACGAAACCAATAGGTGCTGCCTACACCGTGTTATCCCCTTACTCGCTCTAGCACCTAACAGGCATAAACCGGGCAAGTTTTAAACGTGTTTTTAGCCCCTAAATATGCTCGAAATATCATTACAAGTGCCTACCCATGTGCAGTTATTCCTTCCGAGGGAACACAGCGAATCTGACTGCAGTAGATGTGACAGAAAGGCAGAAAAGTTGTGTTAATCCATACCTCTGGTTATTTACTGATGTCTGGTTGTAGACCACACAAAATCGATTGCCGAACTCATACAATCCAATAGTCCAAAACGTATTTTTTCCACAAAAAACGATTTGCCGTGGTTAAGTCCTTACTAATGACTATAGCAACATGCTGTAACCTGACACCACTCTGCGGCCACAGAGAGTTCAAAAGTTCAAGAGCTATCGCGCATGCGCAGGTCGCTAGGCAACAGACACACACAGAGTGCAGCTGAGAGAGAGAGAGACAGAGAAGCAAATTTCGGATGATTACAACGTTGTGTCAGTGTTTTTAGTATATAGATAGTACATCTCGATGTGGAACACACGAGGTTTTGGAGTTTATTGTGTCTAGGTGTGATATTGCAATTTAGTTTTTGTTGTTATTTAAGTAAAGACACAAAAGCACAAATGTAATGTGTACTGTTATATTATAAAACCACTGATAACAGACAGGTGTTAGCAATATATTATAGAACTGTACAATTTACTGAAATCGACCGGAATTCTCCTTTAACTTTCAATTGCTCCAGTGGAGCTGCTCAGTGGCCAGCAGATCAGACTGTGGTTGTACTGGGCAGCTTCCAGGTATGAATGTGTGCAACTGTGTGAATGTGATCAGGGCGTTCCTGTTAAAGAACCTAAGTTAAGTGAACCTTACCTGAATAAATAAAAGTTTAAAAAAATTCCAACACTGAACGTAGTCCTTCAGCTGTAGCTGACCTTGCTAGCTAGCTTGTCTCAAAATTATATTTAATGATTGTCAACCGTACACAATGTTATTGACTTTGAACCTTGCTAGCATAATGTTAGCTTTCTGGCTCGTAGCTGTCTGAGCTGAGCGGACTAGTTATATTTCCCATTGCTAAGCGTAGCAAGTCGTATCTAAGGCCCATCCTATTTACTGGAGCAGTAAACAATGTTTGCATTACATAAGAATGGAAATAATTGTTCAAGATATTAGTCAAACCCACATGTGTTACCAAGGAAACAGAGTTGTTTGAAAAAACTTTTGATTTTGATTGGAAAACATGTTCAAATATTACCCTTATCCGGTTATTAATGGACTTTGTAGTAGTCCATTAATTCCTGCTGATGGACCCCTCGTTGGGCATTAACCCTTACGTATGTCAGCCCAAAAGATGAGTTAAATATATTATGCAAATATTAATATTGGGTGAGATGGGTTAACCCATAACATGGTTTCTCACACAGTGCCATGTTAATTCTCTCTTTGACGGACACTTTTAATCCTCCAGGGGCCAGTGAAATCTGTCTGTATACAGCTGCAACATGACTGTCACTGCGAGAGAAAAACAAAACCCTGGCTGAATAATAATGAGACCTGGACAGATAGATTCAGAATTAATCATAATTAGCCCAAATGAAATCTTTCAAAATGTTGCATTGTGTCTCTCTCATTTCCTCCGTGCAGCTAATCTCTCTCTCTCTCTCTCTCTCTCTCTCTCTTTCTCTCTCTCTCTCTCTCTCTCTCTCTCTCTCTCACTCCATCTGTTTTTGAGAAGGCAAAGACATGAAGGAAAATAAAATCATTTGGCTGTCCTTAATGTGTTTTGATTTTCCCATTAGCAACCCAGTCATTCTTCCTCACATGAGCATGAGGATAATTAGTGTCTTTCATCTGCATAAATTTGGCCTCTGAACCACAAGAATATCGATCAGGCTTGCAAGCACAGCCTCACCTGCAAATGATGAAGTCTGTAGTGACAGCCTTGGAGAGTTACTTTCCTATTGTTAATCAGAAAGACGTAAGAAGTGTGAGCTCGGGCTAGAGACTGTCACACTTTGCTTTTTGCCATTTCTGATCCTTTACTTGATCCTTTGTCTTCTCTGAGTGATACATTCACACCTGACTTGTCATTTCACAGCGGCGCCACAGTTAGCATTAACAAATTTGGTTTTCATCATCTTTTCAGTATTCGTGCTGCACATTAGCCAGCATGGAATAATTGGTATCACCAAAAATATCTCTCTGCTATCTCCTTACACACTGAAGACATTTTAGATGCAAGGCTAAAGTAATCCTGTTACAAAGTCAATACATTTTTATGGGAAGGTTTAAAGTTTTAAATGTCTATGAAACATCTGATATAATGTATATTTCAGAGACGGCACCCCATTCTCTTCTCTGCTTCTCTTCCCAGTCATCCGATTGATCTACCAACGCTTATAGAGCTGGCTCAGGTTTGCCTTAGACCAGCTCTTAGTTATGCTGTTATAGATCTAGATTGCAGAGGGGACTTGCTTTGACACACTGAGCTCCTCTCTCCTCTATCTTTACATCTGTGTGCACTCATGCCCCAACAATGGTTGTTACTAACTTATCTCTGGGGAGCTTATTTCCCGGTGACCTTATGTTTTCTCGCCACACAATTTTCCTTGGATTGTGCTGGCCTGGTCCTGATCGACACCCTGCTGTGCCCTACTATGCCCCACAACGCCCCGCTACACCCTGCTATGCCTACTATGCCCTGCATTGCCCTGCTATGCCCTGAATCAAGTCCTGTATTTTACTATTGCTCATCTCAAAGTGTCATACTGCTTCCTTGTACATTCAGCTGTTCTGTATGTGAAGCTGTGTTATATCTGGAGTGTCATGATGCTGGGTTTTTGTTTAGTTTCCTGTTTTATTTTGTAGGGTCACTTCCCATTTGTCATGTCTAGTTTGATGTCTGGTTTGACTTCCTACCTTGTGTCCGATATATACTGTATCAATAACAAGATTAAGGAAGTGTCTTTCAAGATATTACATAGAATTTACCTACTAAATCTTGTGTTACAAAGATTCAAACTAGATATTGATTATATGTGTGATTTCTGTGGACTAGAAGAAGATAGTATTTCCCATTTTCCCCCACTGTATATATATAATGTTCTGGATGGAGGTAGACAAAAACTAAATGTTGAAATAAATATGTTTAAAGTAATGCTATATTTTTGTCAAGATAAGATTGAAAATAACATGATGAATATTATACAACTAATTATTATTTTGGGGAAATTCCATATCCATGAGAAAAAACTGTTCAGGAAACCAAGCCAACGTTCCTGCACTTTATTAATGAATTTCCGCAATATAGCACCATTTTAGTCCATGTTAAAAACAAAAAGCCATTAAGACCTTTAAGTTATTAGATGAATATAATATCAAACTGATATAAAACATGCACTGGCATGATGAAATGTAAATGTATTTTTTTGTTTGGATTATCTTTTCTTTTGTTCCTGTTTTGTAATGTCTATTCTATGTATCTGTGTGTATCTTTGTATATGACTTTTTTTTTAACGTCCCGCCTTTTTGATTGTCGGCCCCGCCCTGATGTTTCACCTGTTCATCATCCCTCATGTCACCCTCTCGTTCCAACCCTCGTTGCCTCATGTATTTAGTCTACATGCTCCCTTTGTCTGGGGTCAAGACGTTCTGCCTGTGGCTAGCTCTCTGTTTCATAGTGTTCCTGTTTCTTTGGATTACTACCTTCTTACTTGGACTGTAAGTTTATTTTTTACTCATTCAATATTTGAAACTCTCCCCACTACTTCCTTGCCTCTTTTTCTGCATTTGGGGTTCTAAAATGCTACTCCTGAAAACATGACATAGAGCAAGGGTTAAGCTTGATTTATGGTAGCCCGTGTTCTCGCACGTGGTGCGCGCGCCATAAAATTATGTCATCACGGCTGTCATTTTCACGTTATTATGGAACCCACTCAACTTCCAGGCAATGCCCAACCTTCAATAGCATTCACACACTACTATTGGCCAGGTGTCCATGGTTACGAAATGTAACGTAACCCAATTTGTTCAGGTCCTATCCCCTGACAAATCGGCTATCCTAACCTTAATCCCTCGGGATCAATGCCTAACCCCAACCAATCAAGCTGCTTCGTAGGGCGGGACTTGCCTAGAAGTTACGTGGGATCCGTAATAATGCATTGTTTCCAGCACGAAGGCTCCGCAAGCTGTTGCGGCACATGGTCGTGCACCTCTGACTTTTTTTCACAGATGTTTTATCAATATTAATAAAGTTATGAATATGTGTATTAATAACTTTTCCAAATTGACAAACCACCAATTGGCACCACCAATTCCCAACATAATGTTTGGCGGTACGTCGATGTTTAACATGGATGTATTTACTCCTGTTGCCAGGCAGCCTGCTTTCCTTTATTTCTGGTCTCTTCTTCTCTACTACTTTTTGCTTTCTCAGAATATTTTGTGTGTACGCCCTCTGGTGTTCTGGAGAATACTGCATCGAACAATGCATTGAGCATAAACATCGCTGTGTGTCTCGGCGGCCTGAGCGCGGTGTCGTGCTCGAGTACACCCGACGCTTTAAAGGGAAGAAACCTAAACAATGAAGCCAATGAAGAAGTGCCAACAATGCAGTTCATAGAATGGCCACTTGAGGGAGTCAATCCCCATAAACCCCCGTATTAAAATGGCCAAGTTTATAGAAAAATTAAACATGTTTAAAGCTTGCTACACCTCCGGGAACGATCAACTTATCGTGGTGGAGAAGTTTGGGTGTCCCTATGAACCTGAGGGCTGTGTTGTCTGAAGGTTTGTGCTCCTGGTAGGGTCTCCCATGGCAAAGTGGTCTCAGGTGAGGGGCCAGACAAAGAATGGTTCAACATCCCTATGACACATCGAGGAAGAGATAGAGAGACCCTGTCCGGAGGAAGCCCGGGGCCCCCTTCTGGAGCCAGGCACAGATGGAGGGCTCGTCAGCGAGCGTCTGGTGGCCGGGTTTGCCACGGAGCCCGGCCGGACACAACCCCTAAAGCTACGTGGTACCTCTCTCTCCATCCCATGGGCCCACCACCTGTGGGAGGAACCGCTGGGGTCGGGTGTGCTGCCACATGGGTGGCGGGGAAGGTCAGGGGCCTCGACAGACCAGACCCGGGCAGCAGAGGCTGGCTCTGGGGACATGGAATGTTACCTCTCTGTGGGGGAAGGAGCTGGAACTTGTGCGGGAGGTGGAGTGCTACGAGTTGGATCTGGTGGGGCTTACCTCTAAGCACATTCTCGGTTCTGGAACCATACTCCTGGATAGGGGTTAGACTCTTTTCTTCTCCGGAGTTGCCCAGGGTGTGAGGCGCCAGGCGGGTGTGGAGATACTCACAAGCCCCCGGCTGAGCGCCGCCACGTTGGAGTTTACCCCGGTGGACAAGAGTGAGGCGACTCCCTACGCCTGTGGGTTGTGGGGGGCGGGGGGGGGACTGACTGTGCATATGCACCAAACAAGAGTTCGGAGTATTCGGCTTTCTTGGAGACCTTGATTGGAGTCCTATATGGGGCTCCTGTGGGGGACTCCATATTTCTGCTGGGGGACTTCAACGTGCATGTGGGCAATGATGGAGACACATAGAGAGGCGTGATTGGGAGGAATGGCCTCCCTGATCTAAACCAGAGTGGTTGTCTGTTGTTGGACTTATGTGCTAGTCATGGATTGTCTATAACAAACACCATGTTCGAACATAGGGATGCTTATGAGTGTACTTGGTACCAGAGCACCCTAGGCCGAAGGTCAATGATCGATTTTATAATCGTTTCATCTGATCTGAGGCCGTATGTTTTGGACACTCGGGTGAAGAGAGGGGCGGAGCTGTCAACTGATCACCATCTGGTGATGAGTTGAGTCAGGGGGTGGGGGAAGACTCTGGACAGACCCGGTAAGCCCAAACGGGTAGTGCAGGTAAATTGGGAATGTCTGGAGGAGGCCCCTGTCCGACAGACATTCAACTCACACCTCCGGCAGAGCTTTTCATGCATCCCTGTGGAGGCTGGGGGCATTGAACTTGAGTGGACAATGTTCAAAGTTTCCATTGCTGAAGCTGCGGCGGGGAGCTGCGGTCTTAGGGTCTTAGCTGCCTCAAGGGGCGGTAACCCACGAACACCGTGGTGGACACCGGTGGTCAGGGAAGCCGTCCGACTGAAGGAGGAGTCTTTCCGGGATATGTTATCCCAGAAGACCCCGGAGGCAGTTGCAAGGTACCGAAGGGCCCGAAGGACTCCAGCCTCTGCCATGAAAGAGTCAAAGCAGTGGGTGTGGGAGAAGTTCGGAGAAGACATGGAGAAGGACTTTCGGTCAGCACCAAGGCGCATCTGGAAAACCGTTCGCCACCTTGAGGGGGAAGCGGGGAACCATCCAAGCTGTGTACAGTAAGGATGGGACGTTGTTGACCTCAACTGAGTAGGTAATAGGGCAGTGGAAGGAGCACTTTGAGGAACTCCTAAATGCAGCTGATGCACCCTCTATGGTAGAGGCAGAGCTGGAGGATGATGGGGGATTGTCATCAATTTCCTTGGTGGAAGTCACTGAGGTAGTCAAACAACTCCACAGTGGCAAAGCCCCAGGGATTGATGAGATCCGTCCGGAAATGCTGAAAGCTCTGGCTGTGTGTTTTGTCTTGGTTGACACGCCTACTCAACATTGCGTGGAAGTCTGGGACAGTGCCAAAGGAGTGGCAGACCGGGGTGGTGGTTCCCCTGTTCAAAAAGGGGGACCAGAGAATGTGTGCCAATTACAGGGGTATCACACTTCTCAGCATCCCTGGTAAAGTCTACTCCAAGGTGCTGGAAAGGAGCATTCGGCCGATAGTCAAACCTTGGGTTGAAGATGAACAATGCGGATTCCGTCCTGGTTGTGGAACAACGGATCAGATCTTTACTCTCACAAGGATCCTGGAGGGAGCCTGGGAGTATGCCTACATGTCTACATGTGTTTTGTGGATCTGGAGAAGGCGTATGACCGGGTCCCCCGGGAGATACTGTGGGAGGTGCTGCGGGAGTATGGGGTGAGGGGGTCCCTTCTCAGGGCCATCCGATCTCTGTATGACCAAAGCGAGAGCTATGTCCGGGTTCTTGGCAGTAAGTCAGACTCGTTTCAAGTGAGGGTTGGCCTTCGCCAGGGCTGCGCTTTGTCACCAATCCTGTTCGTAGTATTTATGGACAGGATATCGAGGCATAGTCGTGGTGGGGGGAACGGTTGCAGTTTGGTGGGCTGGAGATCTCATCGCTGCTCTTTCCAGATGATGTGGTCCTGATGGCATCATCGGCCTGTGACCTTCAGCACTCACTGGATCGGTTTGCAGCCGAGTGTGAAGCGGCTGCGATGAGGATCAGCACCTCTAAATCTGAGGCCATGGTTCTCAGCAGGAAACCGATGGAGTGCCTTCTCCAGGTGTGGAATGAGTCCTTACCCCAAGTGAAGGAGTTTAAATACCTGGGGGTCTTGTTTGCGAGTGAGGGGACAATGGAGCGGGAGATTGGTTGGAGAGTCGGCGCAGCGGGGGTGGTATTACGTTCAGTGTATCGCACCGTCGATGAAAAGAGAGCTGAGCCAGAAGGCAAGGCTCTCGATCTACCGGTCAGTTTTCGTTCCTACCCTCACCTATGATCATGAAGGCTGGGTCATGACCGAAAGAACGAGATCCAGGGTACAAGCAGCCAAAATGGGTTTCCTCAGGAGGGTGGCTGGCATCTCCCTTAGAGACAGGGTGAGAAGCTCAGTCATCCGTGAGGAGCTCGGAGTAGAGCCGCTGCTCCTTTGCGTCAAAAGGAGCCAGCTGAGGTGGTTTGGGCATCTGGTAAGGATGCCCCCTGGGCGCCTCCCTAAGGAGGTGTTCCAGGCACGTCCACCTGGGAGGAGACCTCGGGGAAGACCCAGGACTAGGTGGAGGGATTATATCTCCAACCTGGCCTGGGAACGCCTCGGGATCCCCCAGTCAGAGCTGGTTAATGTGGCCCGGGAAAGGGAAGTTTGGGGTCCCCTGCTTGAGCTGCTCCCCCCACGACCCGACACCGGATAAGCAGAAGACGATGGATGGATGGACGGATGGACAGCCTGCTACAAAAAAAAGGGTTTTGGTCTCCAAAGGGCAACACAATTTTGCCTCCCCTCCAATCATGTGGCACCAAAATATTTGGATTAGCCGACATCAGGCACTGATAAGATGAAGACAGCCATTTTTGGCCGGATGTCCCTCACCTTCCGTTTTCTTTGTGTTGGCATTCCAAATCTCGGCCGATTCGGGAAACATCCTCCCAGCTAGAACCGACAATCAAATTATTTTGTATCTTTTTTCTCGAGTAAAATTCTCATCACATATTCAACAGCCATTTTAATTCCACATAACAAACAACAAACTCTGGCTTTGCCTCATGACACAGTGACAGTGATACCCGGTTTATCTCATGAGACATCCAAAGTAGGCTAAGTGTTACCGTATGCAACACTTGAAATGCAACAATGCTGACAAACTGAAAGTTACATATAGCCACTTTAACATATAAATTAATTTGTTGTTTTATGATGCATTCCATTAGTTACTATTTGCTGTTTTTTTCTTGTTTGTTTCTGCCACTTGTCTTCTGTGGATGGGTTGAAAAGTACAACCACAATGTAAGTTATTACTCAATCAATGCAAAACCTAAAATCTAAAATAGTACTGTAAATGTGTTAGCTGAGGAACAGCCTGCTTTTCGCCAGTGGACATAATAATAATTGGACATAATTAATAATTTCCATAATCAATATGAGTACTATGTCTTAACCCTGAGACAGACTTGGTCTACATCTTATGAACTCAACTGCTCCAGTAGTTGTAATGCTGTTTAACAGTGTAGCCTGGAAGGCATGACTCCATGTTACCAAGAGTTTAGAGAGATCATAATATTAATTGCTTCGTTCAGAGTAAGGCTACACTCTTGATCATGTTGGAGTTGATCCTAACATCTGCCTGCCCCCGAGTATCTGGAATGAAGTCTACAAAAAGGAATTAAGGAACTTGTCAAACTTTGAAATGCAAGTAGCAACAAGTGCAGAGAATGTGTGCCAACAAATGTATCACAGTCTACTGAAATGTCTTACTTGTAGCCCGCTGAACATTAATACAGTATGTTTTAAATTATCTGATATCATGTTGTAAAATCATTTGTAATAGTATTACAGATAAATGCATTTTTTTTATTTATTTTTTATTTATAATAATGCAGCTACACACAAGTGCAACGATTGGACTGACAGCATGAGATCCGACACAGGGGCTTCTTGACTGATGACTCAAACCATCACCATTTGATGGGGCCGCCCTATCAAGAACATATAATATTTGCCAGGCTTTTTTAAAGCAGAAAGACGTGACAATATTTTTTTTACATTTTGCCTGCCCAACCCCCAGATTTTGCTGTTTTAGTTGTTTTTCCTAGATATTTCTGCTTCTACATACTATAAAAGCAAGTAGTCTACATGGATAAATGGTTTATGGTTCCATTTAGTCTTTATGAAAAGACACAGATCAAAGATCTGTGGCTGTGTTTCTGTTGCTAAAATAGTGTAGTGATGTGATATACTGTACAATTGGGAGTTTCCAGAGGGTGTTTATTTTGAAAATTGACCAAATGATCTAGCCCTTCCACTTTCTGCCCGGCCTGTTCATTGCCCCGCGGCTCAGCCATAAGTAGACCTGGGGCCTCATGTATAAATGTACGCTGGTTTTCACGCACACGGTGTGTTGTATAAAAATGAACTTGCTGTAAAAATGTGCGGGCCATTGCGCATACACGCTGGTTCCTCCGTGGAGAAAGTCGTCAGCTTTGGATTCCTCTGCAAAAACAGTGGAGAGATTCGGCAGTTTCGGGTTCCTCTACGAGGAGAGTCGGCAGCTGTTTTACAAACTGTTTACTATATATATATATATATATATATATATATATATATATATATATATATATATATAATATATTACTTCTCATTACACTGAAAAAAATGATTGTTTTGACCTTGTAAATATTACATTTATTACACAATTAAATTCTACTAGAAATTATCATTTCAGTGGTTTTACTTAAAAATGTTTAGCTTTATTTAATGTGTTACTTGGTATTTATATATAATTTTGTATCGTCATTTTTATATGTAAATTTTAATTAAAACACCAAGTAATATTTACTTAACTATTGTGTTGAATGTATTACCTGCCAAAATCAATTGAAATTTACTTGCAACTGGGAGCAAGTTTGGCAAGCTCCGTTGGTGACGTCAGAGAAGATTTTGCGCACGTTACCTCACGTAACACACCAACAGGTCAGGACCGGTCTGGACGAGGACAGCAACTTTTGAGCAGAAAGGACAGTTTGGGAATTCATAAGCCAATTTGAAGTGGGAATTCGTGGATGTGGAGCCACGTGAGTATGTTTATATGACTGTTTAACATTTCATGTCCCCGTTTTTTTGTCAGCTTAAGTCAGTGTTTTGGTATCGAAAGTAACATTAGTTGAGCAGTTTAGCCAGCTAACGTTAGCTAGCTTGTTATCATGCTAGCGAACTTGGCACGGTTTCGTGCACGTGGCACACATCACTACTCTTTGTTGCAGAAATAATATGTCTTTAAGTTGCTTAATTTGAGCTTCAAATTCGCCTTTTTGAATGTAAAATATGGCACTGGTGTAACGCTACCGTTAAGTTGTTTTCTTTTGGGAGATGGCAGGGGGGCAGTCCGCGCTCCGGCTGGACAAATCACACACTCCCGCATTTATGCAGGGGATTGGTAAACCACAGCTAGCTAAGTGGTATACCGTAATCAGTTTTCAAATCTGTTGAAATGCTTCTACTTAACTGACCCACAGTACCGCTATATTTCCATGACCAGTGCGTCACGAAGCGAGGTTCGCTTGTTCGGTGTATTTATTATTTATGTTTTGTTGGATATTGTTCTTAATGCAGTGTGAGATGCGCGCTTGTTGGTATCTGTGGAAACACGACAGAGTGTCACAGTGTCTTTATTTATGTCACCTCGACGAAAAAAATCAACACATGTACGGTAACAGTCTTGCTTGGCTGCTCTATCTATAAAACTTAGCTATAGTTTGTGTGCTTGATGCGGTCCGTGGAGTTTCATTGGAGGTTCAACGACAGAAGGAGATATAGTGGTGGATAACTTACTTTAGTTTACAGTCTTATTTAATGGGATCATTATATAAATTATCTTATTTGTGATATCATAATATTTGTAAATATTTCTACAGTAACTTGTAATAGTCTGTGTAATAGTGTCTTCTGTGTCTTTATCCAGCTTCATATTAATTTTAATTTTTCGTGTAGTAAGTACACACATAATGGTGGTGAGGTATGTCTGCTAGGTGTATTTGGTGTGCAGATGCATATGGGAATGTCTATTTGGCTGTGGTTATTGGTCATTAATGACAGTTAACGTAAGCTGACTAAGTAATCCACCAATAATTTTACCTTACTAATTATAAAACATGCTGTATTCAATCAGGCTATGTATATTAGATGAAGTATCAGTACTATGTTTAGTTTGCTCAATTAATTACCCAATCTTTAATTATCTATAAGTCTGATTAGATTGTTTCTGAGATTGCTGATTTGCCTAGAAAAAGAAAATAAAGCATGATTCATATTTTATTTCTCAACAGACATCAACAGTACCAGACTTGATGTGTATCTGAGTATTGAAGGTATGTTGACTGTTTATGTGCTGTTTTTATTTTTTTCATTTATGCAAAAATGTGCAAAATAATTACAGTAATACAAAATAATAAATGGACTTAACTCTAGATGTTTTCATATTTTCATTTCGTTTCTAGTTTTAACCATTTGTGTGGTGGCTGTTACAATTCTTGACAAGCTGCATTTTATTCGTCCTTTTTTGTTAACTTTACATAGAGCAGCAGCACAGATCCCTCTGTTGTACAGGATTAATAATGACATGACGTCAAAGTTTACTTATCAAATTAATGTTCATTTTGGAATAGATCAGAAAACGTATGCGTGGATACTGATAAATCAGTCTGGCTTTAATATACATGAGTGAGTTCACAGTTATGTAGTGTTCTCTTTATAACATTCCACATGTCTCTGTGTTAAACAGCAACACGTGGAAAGCAGAAGGGATGCCATCATCCGCTGCCTGATGGAGCACCTTGGAGAGTCTGGAGAGGAACTCATCAAAGACTATCAGGTAAATTTTGACAATTTTTTTGATACTTGATAAATGATTGTGTCCACAACAAATGTTAGGGCATTTCATTCATTCAATTATTTCAGCATTTAATTATTTTATATCATTAAAATAAAATTTTTCATTAGAATAGAAGATTTAAGCCTGTCAAACCCAAAGCCGATGTTATTTCTGCTACACTGAATACAGTATGTTTATATTTCATGCTTGGAACAAAGCAGATATTTTATTAACCAAGCTGCCTTCATACTTAGTCATACTTCAACCAATAAATAATAAATTCCCTACATAATAACTTGTCTATATCTGTGTAGAAAGAAATCATCATTATAATCCATATTATTCAACATTAAACTAATTCGGAGCTTATTTCTGTTGCATCATATGTAGACTGCATTAAATTGGCACTTACTTACTAACCCTGTGCATCACCATATTCAGGAACCTTAAAAAAAACATATACGTATGTTCCATCTAAGCCCAGATTCACATGTTTTGACAGGATGTTAGCAGAGAAGCTATCAAAGAGGAGTATGCTGGGCATGTCATGAAGATCTTTGTCCTCCGTGAAAGTTCAGCAGAGGAGGATCACACCCCTGCAGATGTGTCCATCATCATCGAGGGAACTGAGGTGCTTGATGATTGCAGATATGTGGCAAAGGCTTGCCTTCTGCTCATGGGCTTTGTCTATGCAATGAACTTAAGTTATCCACCAAAGATGAAATACACATTTGAAGTGTTTCAGAAGCTCTTTCTGGAGCTGGATGTCCTGAAGATCTCTCCCAAAGTACAGTCTCTACGCAACAAACTTCTAAGATGAGTGAATTTGTGCATGTTTCTGACCTTACTGTATTGTTTAACCTGCAGTTCATAATTATGGTGTTTAGCAGAGCAAAATGGTTTTAGAAGCAGCTATCCATCTCAAGTTAACCACTTGTTAATTCATTGATATGCATTATTACTGTTGAAGCATGTTTTCCAAGAGCCGTGTATGTATATTGTTATACAGTCCCTCCAGCAAAACGCGATTATGCGATCGCATAATTCAATGCATAATCAGTCAAAGTCCGCATATTTATGCATTTTTTTCAAATACGCTGCATTAATTGCAGATTTCCGTGCAAAATATGCAGGGCTTGCATGATTTCATAATCCCCGCAATTTCGTTGCAAAAACGTCACAAATATCTTAGCCAAAAAGTTGAAAAATGTTGCGTTTATTTCACACAAGAGCAGCCATTTCGCCCTGTTGCCATGGGAACGTCATGAAGTGATGTAATTACGCAACGTGAACATCATCAAAAAGCAGGGGTGTTTTCTCTTTTTCATCAAACCGCAGTTTTTGCAAGTTCCCGCAATTTTTGCACGTTCCCGCAATTTCATCGCATAAAATTGCATAAATATCCCGCATATTCCATCGCATTTTTTAAGAAAACGTGCCGCATAATCAAGGATTTTTGCCCACAACAATCACAAAAAAACTCTTTTTTCTATTCTGGAAGGAGTGGTTATAATGGTTCCCAAACTTGGGGTGAGGAAGCATTGTAGGGTCGGGTGGCGATTTAAAACTAAAACACCACAAAGACTACAGCCAATGCCCAACTAGCGCTTCCGTTCTACGCCTGCATGAGAGGAAATGTATATCCATATTATCATACCGATGTTGAAAGAATTAATTGTATTTAGCCTGTGCAAGCATACAATACAATTAGGAAGTTATAAGTGCACTTATGTCAGTTGCTAAACTATTGCACTTTCAAGTGATACTTTGCTAATTTGATTGGACATGTTATAAAAGATGCTCTGCAGTTGATCTGTACATATTTTCATCAAGTGTTTAATGTTTTTTTAACTGCCAATTTTAGATGTTTTATCTCAGTGTACTGTGTTGGAATGATTGTAAGCTGTTGCTTTAATCTTTGCACCAGTGTAGTAAACACAATAAAGGTGCTGTTATTTAAAAGTATCTGTTTCATGTTTTGTAGCCTGAGCTTTTAAGTTGATTTTATATAAATATCCCTAAAGTATAACAACTGAAAATCTAATAACTGTTACATTAGTTTTGCTATTAGATGCAAAGGGGGTCAAATGTGGAGTAATATTTACTTAGAAAAAGCTAGGCAACAATTTCCACACGTATATTGTCAGTAAATTGTATTTACAATTTAAGAATAGTTTCTATCTAAAGCACTTAAGCAAAATTTACTTGCAATTTTCTGTATATGTGACATTTTAATTACTATTCCTTAGTAAGTTTTACTAGTTTTTCACTAAATGTTACACACTATTCCTTAGTAAGTTTTACTAGTTTTTCACTAAATGTTACACACTATTCCTTAGTAAGTTTTACTAGTTTTTCACTAAATGTTACACACTATTCCTTAGTAAGTTTTACTAGTTTTCACTAAATTGTATTCATGATTGCTTAGTACATTTTACTACTTGCTAGTTAAGTTAACTTGAGTGCCTTTGATAGAAATCGTTCTTACATTGTAAGTACTGTTTACTTGAGAATTTACTGTGTAAAATTTACTAAGAAATTCTGTGTGGAAATTGTTGCCTAGCTTTTTCTAAGTAAATTTCACTCCACATTTTTCTCAGTGTACGCATTGGTTTGGGCATCTGGTAAGGATGCCCCCTGGGTGCCTCCCTAGGGAGGTGTTCCAGGCACGTCCAGCTGGGAGGAGGCCTCGGGGAAGACCCTTGGTGGAGGGACTATTTTTCCACCCTGGCCTGGGATCGCTTCGGGATCCCCCAGTCGGAGCTGGTTATATGGTGCTAAAACAGTATCATAACTATTAAACTATGTAAACCTATTCTGGTACAACCTTAAAATACAATTATGAACCTGAAAATGAGCATAATATGGGATATTTAAAGCTACATTGTGTAAGAATTGCTCCCATCTAGCGGTGAAATTCCGAGTGCGTTACAACTCCTACGGTGGCCTAACCCGAAATTAGCGACAAAACGTCCGTGAGTGTCCCTTCCAGTGTAATAATAGTTTGACGTTATTTTTCAATGAAAACTGAAATGATCTCTTAGTGTCTCCATCGTTTCCACGCAGCTGTTCTAGTAGCTAGTCTGTGTTACAGATCCATGACGTGAGTTGTCTGCCAGGAAAATCACGGCACATATGATTACGTTTATGTTACAAGGTAGACAATCCTTTTTCATCATTGACGCGAGGAAAAGTATCCTAGACGTCGTTCTAGCATTATACACAACCGTGCTATAGTTACTTACAGACACGGATCTCTCTGCAGTTATTTGTGCATTGTGTTTCACGAGTTACAAATAGTTATGAAACTGTTTTAGCACCATATGGTTAATGTGGCTCGGAAAAGGGAAGTTTGGGGTCCCCTGCTGGAGCTGCTGCCCCGTGACTCGACCCCAGATAAGTGGATGACGATGGATGGATGGATGGATGGATGGATACGCATATACATTTACTACATTCCTGTTTACATTCAGTTTATTTATTTTTGCAATTACTGTGAACCTGTCCACCACATTTATTGCATATGACAATAAAGACCTTGAACTTGGAAATCAGAAGTTGTCTGCTCTGAAGAATTACAGTTCCAACTGCTGGAGTTCCATCCACAATGTTTTTTTTTTTTTCAGTCAACACAGTACAACAGGTTGTTCCAAAGTGCATTTGAAAAACATGAGCCAGAACTGTCTGCCATTATCACTAGATTCTCTTATCGGTATCCAGGCTCACGATCTATTTTGAAAACACGTCATTAAAACTTGTGGAGGGATAGAGGAATCAGATTAGAAAAGTGAACTGAGTTGTGACACAGGCAGTTTCCTTCCTCATACCAGCAGCAGAGACCATTGTCGGCTGAATATCATATCTTGGGTTGAAACAGAATGCACTATTGTGTGCTTCCAGGAGAAAGTAACCTTTTGAAAGGCTTTTCTTAAGAAGCAGCTTTACACCAAGCATGCCGAC
>CM042443.1:26478155-26510655 GCA_023631565.1 Gymnocephalus cernua | reverse complement strand
GGGGGGATCGGCGTTCTGCTCGGCTCTTTTTTTGTCTGGAGTTCATCCTTTTCTTTTTCTCAGTTTTTCTTCCGCCATCTCTGGAATTGTTACATGTAGTGGTGGGAACCTTTTTTTCTTCTTCAAAGGCGTTGATCACCTGCTATGTGTCTGGTGTGGAAACTACCTGGTGGAAGGTGTACAGCGGGATCCAGTGTGAGAGAACAGGACATCTGCAACTGACGGAGCTCCGTTTCTTCTTTATTTTTCTCTTTCTAATCCGTGCGTAATGTACGTGGAATGAAGACAGAGGATGGATATAATCTGGGAAATATTGATCATTCTTCAAGCCAATTTGATTGTCTGCATATCAGGTGAGTTATGGGCGTCATTGGTATCTTATTGGTGTCTTTTAGGGCAGGTGCATCCGATACACGAATCGATTATATTTTACTACTGTGGCAGATGGAAAGAAAAAAAATGTTAAATGTACCATAGTTTGTCCGGCATGAAATCCCGTATAGGTCATAGATCCTTTAGCTGTGTGTGTGTGTGTGTGTGTGTGTGTGTGTGTGTGTGTGTGTGTGTGTGTGTGTGTGTGTGTGTGTGTGTGTGTGTGTGTGTGTGTGTGTGTGTCTCTGTGTGACTGACTCAAGACGGTAGCCTTCAGGACTGGATGCGCAGGCTTCTGACGCACGCATGACATGGGTGGGCTTTTATTTGATCTTTTTTTTTTTAACGCAAACCACAATGAACTTGATGGATTCCTTTTTTATTATTATTTATGTTTCGTGTTGGCTATATGTTTGGTGTTCGCCTCTCCCCTGTCCTGTCCGTCATTGTGAAGTCTCTGAGCGCTCCAGAAACAATTCAGTCAGAGTTATTATTAAATAAAGCAGTTGTGCGCACCGGTGAGCGCCGCTCGGCCGCTCGGCCGCAGGTCGTGCTGTTTATTACGGCTCTGTGTGCGCTGTGCAGGCACATGCGTCCGAGCCATCGGCGCTTATCAATGGGGGCAATGCATTCCCTCACTTTACTGTGTCTCAGCGCACACATGCCTTGCCTTTTGCAATAGACCAATATTACACCGTGCTCCTGTTAGTAGTTTCAACTACTCATCTAAAAAGGCATTCTAGTCTTATAATGAAAACATGTGACGAAATCACAATGCCACCTCTTTCCACTGTATTGTGCAAATGTGTGCTAGACTTTTTTTTTTTAAATCAAGGCGGATATAAGTGGATTAATCCTGCTTTCACATACTGACGCACGGGCTGCATTTTGGATGGAGTTGCAGCATCAGAGTGTTGAAGGAATCAAATGATCACACCGAATAGAGACTCTCCCAAAATATAGGCCTCTTTTTTTACATCCCTGCTTGCAAAAGACATCAATCTGCGAATTTACTATAACTGGAGCGTAATTCACTGTGCATTACGCACCCCACCATTTTTCACCTTTATTTATTCTAGGGGGGGGGGGCTACACTGAGAGTAATGCTCTCTTTTTCAGCAACGCCCTGATCCCATCCACACAGTTACACATTCCCACCTGCTCTCGTAGAAATATGTGTGTATAGTGGCCGGGTTGGTAATCTTAAAGAAAGAGAAATGTATGATGGTATATGTTAAGTGTCCATAGAACGTGATTCACAGTTGTATTTTGTTTTGTTTATTACATTTCTTATGCTCCGACAACTTTAGCTTTTTAAGAAATTTTTGAAGTTTTCCCGACGTTTTTGACACTTTGTTTTCGAAATGTTTTCACTTATTTCGACATTTTTCGCGTCCCGACGTTTGTCACTTTTTTACATTTTATTTATTTTCAGAAGTTTACTACCTGAACAGCTTTGTGTGAACTTTATACAGGCCAAACAGAAAATGCTCTGTATTTTAACTGTAGCTACACACATAATTCAGTTTTTTTGTTATGGGGGCAAAGTCCAGATAATGAGCTGCCAGACGTTTTCCTCCTATTTTACGGATTGATTCCTTAGAGTGTGGAAGCTGCCCAGTGCAACCACAGTCTGAACCGCTGCCTGGGGGTTAAGGGCCTTGCTCAAAGGCACCTCAGGGGTGGTAATGATCGAAGGGCAACCACCCAGATTTATCCTGCCGGTCCAGGGATCCAGAGCTCGCTTCTTCTCCAACCTTAGGCCAACACTCACACACAAAATAAATCTTAAACTTTCCCTAATTTTAACCCTTAGGCCAGGAGGGTCAAACTCAACTTCTCTAAGGGTCACACTGGAAAAAGGGAATCACATGGAGGGCCAGATGTGTAGTTTATTGACAAAAACATTGAAAATCCATCCAATATGGTACAAAAAACAAAATATAAAAAAACGTCTGGGAAGAATGTGCTAAGAAATGTTGGAAAAAGTGACAAAAATGTCAAAAATAGTGCCAAAAAAATCCTCAAAACATCTAATAAAGCAAACATTGCAAAAAGCCCACAAAATGTTGGTTATAGTGGCAAAAATGTAGAAAAAAAGCATGAAGAATGTTGGAAAAAATAGCGCCAAAGTTTTAGAAAAAAATCCCCAAAACATCTACGAAAAATGTGTCAAACGTTGAAAAAAAAAGGCCCCAGAATGTCGGAAAAAGCAATAAAAACTAGTCTGGCCAAAATGTATTGTGAACCTATATTGGTGTGCGGGCCGGATCAAAATTTGCGAGGAGACAAAAAAAAAGGTTAAAGTGCTCATATTATACTCATTTTCAGATTCATAATTGTATTTAGAGGTTGTACCAGAATAGGTTTACATGGTTTAATTTTCAAAAAAAAGTTAATGTTAATCTAAAAAAAATAAAACTTGTACTGCACATTGCTGCAGCTCCTCTTTTCACCCTGTGTGTTGAGCCCTCTGTTTTAGCTGCAGAGTGAGGCATCTCACTTCTCTTCTATCTTTGTTGGGAGTCGCACATGCACAGTAGCTAGGTAAGGACTACTAGCCAGTCAGAAGCAGAGTATGAGGGTGAGGGAGAACCAGGAAATGAGTCGGGGGAAATGCAACGCTCATCATGTTCATACCAGCCTGAGTCAGTTGCTTAGACCCACCCAACTGTTTGGATTGATTTTTTTTCCTTTAAGAATATGTTTTAATTGAGGAGTGCCAACCAGGAACATTATCCTGTGTTCTCGGAAGTCACTAAGTACACTTAGTCCAGTACTGTACTTAAGTCCAAATGTTGAGGTACCGCTACATTTAAAAATGTGCAACTCTCTTTTGGTTTTCAAGAAAATGGTTTGTAATGCTACTTTTAAGGGTTACACATGTGGTTCCTTTTCTTGTTTCTTTACTTACATGCTGTTTCTTTTGTTTTGTTTTCATTTCCTTTTCCTTTGAGGTGGGTAGATGTAATCGATTTAATGGATAAGAACATAGGAGAGGCATATACTGTAGAAGCTTTTGCTTCAGCCTAACCCTTTGAGTCACTGTTTACTGTTTGAGTTTACACTGTGATATGTATTTAATTATTGTTTTTATGATGACTGAACTACTACTACTACTACTACTACTACTACTACTACTACTACTACTACTACTACATTTCAGAGGGGAATATTGTACTTTTTACTCCACTACATTCATCTGACAGCTTTAGTTACTAGTTACTTTACACATTAAGATTAATGCACACAAAACACATGTAGTTTATAAAATCTGATGTTTTACCAACAATATGACGGCCTCCAAGTCCAGCTGAAATGATTAGACCATTAAACACACAACTGTTTTGATCCTTTACACTTTCTAAAATGTGTTAATACTTTACATTCTCCTGATTAAACAGACTTTTAGTAACATTTTCAATGCAGGACTTTATTTTTACAGTGTGGTATTAGTACTTTTACTGCAGTAAAGGATCTGAATACTTCTTCCACCACTGATTAATAGCAGTACATTGGTGACCAGTGATGATGTTGCATTCATATCTTATAGGAGACATTAGTAGAGATATTCTACCAGAAATGTACATTATCTCTGTTGGAATTGTTACAGTGAATGAAACTTGTATAAATCCAAAACTGACACACAAAAAAAAGACTAAATGGTTTATTATGTAAAAAGGAATATGTGCTTCTTTAGGTTCTTGGATATTATTTGTATCAAAGAAAGTCATTAAGAAACCTTTCTGACATTTACAAATGTGTCTGTGATTGGGCCTGACATTTTAGGGGGTGAAATATGCGTATAAAAATGTTGGTTACACTTCACTTGAAGGTATCTACATAAGAGTGACATGACATTGTCATGAACGTGTCAAACATTTATGACATAACGCTTCTTTTAGTAAGTGTCATTCGGTTTTTGTCATGACATATTATGGTTATGGTTACAGTTAGAGTTCATGTGTCATAACTGTCACTCTTATGTAGATACCTTCAAGTAAAGTGTTACCAAAATGTCATTTATTCAGGCGTAAAAACATGCTGAGATGGCACGATATGTATTTCAAATAGTTTAACGTGTCCTTCATATGGCTCATTGTTCAGACTTTAAAAAATAAAAATTTAAAAAATGTTTAATCTTTTTTACCTTCAAAGATTTTTAGAAGTGGAAATGTACCTTTCTGGTAGAATATCCCAGGAAAGAATTTCAGATAGCTTCAGGTAGGCTACAGGGCCCAATGCAATCTAGTGAGCTAAGAAAATACAACTGTTACATTTTTTTGACCATTATTTACTGTGGTAATACTTTTATGCTTAGCTGTTTACTGTTTCCCACTTTTATTTCCTCTTCGACCCAGCTTCCATTGTAGACTAATGGACATCAAATATGTACAGTAGGTATTAGTATTAGTCAATACAAATGCAATGTGTAAATTAACTTTGGTATGGTCCATCATACTTAGATGATTTAGTTTTCAATTTGTATTCATTTCGTAGGTGTTTTTGACTGTCCATTTTGTCCTGTAGTAGGCCTACATTATAAAAGGCCAATGCTTTTATTTTAAAAAAATGTAATTTAGGTAGGAGAAAAAGACGCACGGTAAAACGGCAGCAGGTGTGTCTTTGATTCCAAACGGAGGGTGACGATTCTTCCATGCGTTTAGCGGGTTAATGACAACGGCACAAGGTTGGTCAATATTTCGTTTCATATTGTGACTAATATTGACTGACAATATAATGTATGTTTGTAGTTTTGCTAAGTTGGATGAGGAGGGTGTCTATGCTGCTAGCAAGGATGCTATGTTGGTTCAACGTAACGTTACCGAATGTCAGTCGTGTTGAGAAGCAATAAAAAACGAAATCAAGCACAAAAGTATGTTTAGCAAAATTGATATCAGCTTAAAAGTAAATACATTCTCTTGCTATATCTTACTTAGATTGTATAAGACCAATCATTTTTGAGTGAATCTAAATCAAATAACTGCAAACCTTTTATATGCTACTTCAAAAACTTAAATGAAGCTGGTTTAAATAAACATTTCAAAACCGCAACCAAAAACAACCAAAAACAACCAAACGGGAACGTTGTGTGGAGGTACAGTGCAACCACTGGAGAACGTTTCAGTTGGTTGGTTCGCTTAACGTTTAGGGAACGTTATAACCCTGAGGGAACGTTCCCTAAACATTAGTTTTTGGTTTGGTTCGAACTAATCTTTAGAGAACCAAAAACGGACGTTCCCTAACGTTCCCTAAATGTGGGGTTAGCATTCCTTAGCTTTGCAACATCTATGTAGTCTGAAGAAATGCTATGTTATGGAAGTGTGTGTTAGCTAGCTACAGTAGCCTGTTTTTTTTGTGTTAGTTGAAAGAAAATATCAGCAGAAAAATGCTTTAAAATGTCTCTCATTCTCTTTATAGTGGTGCCTGCATTTTATATTCAATTTGTCAAATAAAAGAGTTTGAAATGATTTCCTTTAGTTTTTTTTAAATTCAACAAGCAGTTTGTTATACTTCTGCAGAATACTCAAAGCAGCAGAACTGAGGACACTTTAATTTCTATTTACAACTCCAAATCAGAAAAAGTTGGGACAGTATGGAAAACACAAATAAAAAAAAAAAAGTAGTGATTTCTAAATGTACTTTGACTTGTATTTCATTGCAGACAATACAACAGCACATCATTTAATGCATTCCTCATGGTTTTTTTTTTTTTTTTTTTCAAAAAAACAAAATTCCTATTTTGGTTCTTGCAACACATTTCAAAAAAAGTTGGACACAACACTTAAAAGACGTTAAGGGACTGAAGACACCAAGTGATGAAGTGTTTCAGGTGTAATTTTGTCCCATTCTTGCTGCAAACAAGTCTTAAGGTGGGCAACAGTACGGGGTCTTCGTTGTTGCATTTTGCGCTTCAAAATGTGCCACACATTCTCTATTGGAGACAGGTCGGGACTGCAGGCAGGCCAGTCAAGTACCCGTATCCTCTTGCAGAATGTGGTTTTGCATTATCTTGTTGAAATATGCATGGACGTCCCTGGAAAAGATGCTCCAAAATCTCTATGTACTTTTCAGCATTAATGGTGCCATCACCATTAATGCTGAAGGGCACTGACACAACCCCATACCATGACAGACCCTGGCTTTTGGACGTGTTGCTGGTAACAGTCTGGATGATCTTTTTCTTCTTTGGTCCGGAGCACACGGTGTCCATTTCACCCAAAAATACTTGAAATACTGATTAATCTGATCACAGTACACGTTTCCACTGTGTGATGGTCCATCCCAGATGCCTCTGAGCCCAGAGAAGTCGACGGCGCTTCTGGACACTGTAAACATAGGGCTTCCTTTTGGCACAGTACAGTTTTAACTGGCATTTGTGGCTGTACGTATTGTGGTACTCAGTGTTTCCCCTAGGATTTTTTTAAGCCGTGGTGGCAGGTATGTCAAAAATAATACAACCAACATCATCATCAAGAATGAAGAACGCGTCATTCACGTGCATATTAAGTAGCCACATGTATCTGTTTTGGTCTTATAATACATCCATAGCTTTACCTCCAGGAGAGAGGACGGTTCACTCAGCCAGCAGTTCAGTTTATAAGAATTTGTCCAAATTTCTAGATTCCCGCCAAGCTAAGCTAAAACTACAACCAACAGCTTTATTTGTTTTAGCTTTTTGCAGAGTAGAGCTGAGTTTGGTAAAAACAGCGCGGTGGACGAGAGCAGACAGAGCAGATTAAAATATCTCTTCCTACATGTTTATGCCGGTCTATACAGGTGAGTGCATTGATAAGTATTGACTTTTTACTCATGAAGGTTTTATCGTAACCTACTTACAGTAACGAGACTAGCGTTCATCTGCCCCCCCAGCGGCCGTTGGTAATCCTCGGTATCGTTCCCAGTCAGGTGCTGCGCGTGTTTTAGATGTGTGTGTGCGGTAACGTTAACGCGCACACACACAACTCGGCTGCGTGTGTGTGGCGCGCAGGCAAGAATCCCGGCATGTGAATAGAGAGGGGGGGCTGGGTTTGTGCTCTACCTGTGAAGCGCGTGTCCGCGCTATTCTCCGACAATCAACATTGACACCGTGGCGTGGCGGCAGACATTTAACTGTGGCGGTGCGCCACTTGCAAATCAACGTAGGGGAAACGCTGGGTACTTGACAAAGGTTTGCCAAAGTAGTCCTGAGCCCATGTGGTGATATCGCTTATAGATGAATGACAATTCTTGATGCAGTGCTGCCTGAGGGATCGGAGATCACGGTTGTTCAGTTTAGGCTTGCGCCCTTGTCCTTTACGCACTGAAATTCCTCCTCATTCCTCCTCATTCCTTGAAACTTTAAATTATGTTATGCACTGTTGAAGGTGAAATAAGCAAATGTCTTCCTATCTTTCTTTGAGGAACATTGTTTTTAAACATTTCAATAATTTTCTCACGTATTTGTTGGCAAACTGGCGATCCTCGGCCCATCTTTGCTCCTAAAGGACTAGACCTTTCTTGGATGCTGCTTTTGTACCAAATCATAATTAGAATCACCTGTTGACATCACCTGTTTCAAATCACATCATTATTTAACCAATTTACCTGATTACTAGCCCTAAACTGCTCCTGACTCGTTCTTGTCACAAACTGAGAAACAGAAACATATCAGCGAGCGTAACGACATAACGTTAGTTTACGCGAGCATAGCAGCGCTTTAATACACAATTTTTATGACTGCCAGCATGTTTATCTCAAAGAGCAGGAGCTCACATACATTTCAGTGCTAATATGTGATTCAACATGATTATATTATATTGTAACAATGTTACATTATAAACGTTAACGTTATTGCTATGTGACACTACTCTCGCAGAACATCAGTTAACGTTAGGCTAACGGTAACTTTGTACACTTACCTTCATAGTCATGAATAAAGCTGGTTATGTACAGCTTAAATCCTTTTTCCTTTTTTCTTAATGCCGTGGTTGAGTTGGCATTGATAAGACGGTGTACATCGTTGATAGTGACGAGGGGTAAGTCTTGAAGGCAACGAGTGTAGAAAGTCATTTTTTTGACGGCTCTGACAGAAATGGCACGTACGTTCATGCTACCTCGGAATAACCATAGACAGTATATAAAATGGACACAGCGATCCCGCTGTTTTTGACGGAGACAAGTGAAGCCTCTTACCAGCACTTTTCCGGTGATGGGAAAGTGTTACTGAGTGTTACTGCGCAGCTGCAAACTTAGCTTCCCGCCGCCGATGTGACGTAAACAACGTCTCTGAACGTTGTAAGTCTTCTGGTAGCTGTGCCAAGAGAAATCTCAATCATTCCCAATCTATCAGAGACGGAGAGCGTAGGTATATGTAAGGAGATAACATAGGTACAGGCTAATTATTGCTAACTAAAATGATAGTTAACATTAGTAATTAAACTAAACAGCTAATGTACGTCGAAACTGCCTGCGAGCTTCTCCTGTACTATACGGTAATTCCTCTACAATGCGACAGTAAATCGCGTGGTTATGACGCAATCGTTAGCCTATTTTTATAAAAACGTCTGCTACAGAGCCATAACGTGAGGTACAAGGTAATGTAGCCTTGTATACATTGTCGTGTTTCTTTAGAAATAAACAATGGACAAATCAAGTCTTTAAACGCTTCAGATGTAAAGTTATTGGCTGTCAAAGTGACGCCAAAATGAATTGCAGTCAATGGGATGCTAACGGGGGGTGATGGGAACAGGGCTAGCAAAATGGCGCCATCTTTGCTCTGAGGAGAGAAGCCTGCCCTCTTGGGAATAACAGGGACCGCCCCCGTGATTACGTTATTCCGACTGCGAGCGTTCACATGGTCGGGATGCGTGTTCTTCTTCTTCTGTTATATTGCCGTTTGGCATAACAACTTGTTGCATGACTGCCACCAACTGTTGGGCGTAGCCTAGAGCATCAGCTGTGTGAAAACACAGAGGCCAAAATATTTGCTGCTGTTTTCTTATGCGAGCATTCAAACAGCACATGGACAGGTGTTTGTGTTATCAGCAGGACAACTAACGGGAAAGGATTCTCACCCTTCAATGCATTTTGACGATCGTCGGCCACGTTTTTGTACGTCAGCTGTCAACAACGCGTCACTAACTGGGAAACTCTGTTAGCAAAATATAGCCCCAGTTTCCCACCTCTGATTCCCACAGGAGGTGACGTGAATGGTGACGTTTTCACTGGGAAAAATGTTTTTCCGATGTCCATGAACGGAAGTGATTGGGTGACTGGCTTGTCCGTAACCAGGAAGTAGCTGTGCATATAGCCTATTGGGTATTCAATGACAAGGCATTTTTCGATGCTCAATACTTGAGAGGCAATTTGGTCGGTGCCTAAAAAGTATTGAATTCAGTACCCAGCCCTAAACTGCATATTTTCCTCATATCGTACTGATTCGTACGATATGAGGAGCCCTAGCAGATACTGTACATAATCATCCAGTCTATATAGCCTACCCATTTCGTTTTATTTCTTTTCTCTATTTAAAGTTTACAACTTACAGCACTTGACTTAAATATAGACATTTTATTTTTAATTGTATTCTTATTGTCGGCTATTGGTGTATTTATATTATTACATTACATGTAATTTAGCTGACGCTTTTATAATATAGCCTACCTATTTGTCACATACTTACACAGTAGTCCTGTCTATTTTTACCTTTTATTCCTTCAGCTTTGCCCTCCTCGTTCTTAGCTGTATATTTCATTTAAGTAAGGCTCATTGAGAGCAATGCAAAACATTTTTCATTTCCAAATCTTTTATCCCTACTTTTAATAATGCAGCAGGTTACAGGCAACCTTGTACAATTGTAGAATCCAAGCTAAATTGGCTTTGCAACTAAAATATCCCAAATTTATATTGAATCGGAAATCGAATCGGAGATGTAATGGATTGAGGAAATCAGTGGTGATACCCAGCCCTATCAGGGACTTGTGTGTACTTGCGTTAACCAGGAGTAGCAGTACGCAATAAAAAGTCCAAGTTATAATGTGGACACCTAGACATGCTGCTACTTTACATGCTCAACATCACAAAAACACTGGCATGTTTGTGTCGTGTCCTTTGTACGTGTTGTGTGACACATTTTACAGTGAAATGTCTTTGGTGATGCTTTGGATGTTCTCACCCATATTTGACTGGATGGATCAGCCAGTTGTTATCACGTAGCTTGACGTCAGGTTAAACTACATTAATCTCCAGGCATGAGAGGCAAAGTCTGATGCTGTGGCCAGCCAGCCGTCAGACAAAATCCAAACATGTCCCATCACTGACATATCACAATCAGAATCAACTTTATTGGCCAAGTATGTGAACACATACAAGGAATGTGACTCAATGTACTAAGGACTTAAAGGTTAAAATAAAGAGAACTATTATGTAAATATAAATGGCCCTGTAAGTTTTTAGTAGCTGTAGAGTGATTAGATCTAAATCCAGATTATTGGTCTTAACATAATTTGACAGTTAAATATGATTTTTATTTTTTTAAATGAAAGAATTATCAATAGTTCTTTTTATTTTTAATAAGAGCTCAACAGTGACCGCTAGGGATGGGCATTTGATTAAATTTTCTTCATCGATCGTCGGGAGAATTAATGATCAATTATCGATTAATCATTAATATTTTTATATTAAAATTAATTATTTATTTAACTTTTTAAATTTTTAAATTAAAAACGCAATGAAAATACAAAAATACAGCATGTTTTTACCTCAATGAGATCTTAATTACAAGAAGAACAACGTGTGGCAGTTAAACTGGAAGTTTGGTTAAACTTAAAGATATATGCGCTGCGGTATTTAATTTAGCAGCGGAACCGTTGCTGCGAGCCGGCGTTGTTAAACAGAGACCCTCGTTTGTTCCAAAATAATAAATAAAAAGAATCATGTTAAATAATAACTTAACCAAAAACATAATACTACTTAGATCTGACAGGTTTTGTCAAAATGTAACTCAAAACTATCCAAGGCACGGACAAAGCCTGTGCATCCGACCCTGGTTAATGTCGGTGGCGGTGCGTCCTGCTCTCAGTCTCAACCTAGCATCAACTCGGCGTTAGCACGGAGGAGCTGCGATGCACAATGAGCTGAGGAAATGACCCAAGGGATCTGCACGTTCATTGAGATGGATATTGGAAGCAGCATGTCACATTCTGTCACGACGTACCATCACCGGACTGGTAGAAACTCACTACGAAGAACGGAATAAGGTTCCCCGGCCCGGGCTGGCCAAGTTAGCGCGGAGGTACCTGTGCATCCTGGTGGGTGTTTTCAGCGGCTGGACTCACGGTCACCAGGTAGCGGTTACGTCTGACCCATGGATGTATTAAGTGAACCTCAGACCCCAGATCATGTCAACCTGCTTATTTTTCTCAACAAAAACCAGTAGACTGGTGCAGAAGTTGTATGTGAGTTACTGGTTATTTTATATTAGGCTTTGTCCGTGCCTTGGGTAGTTTTGAGTTACATTTTGACAAAACCTGTCAGATCTAAGTAGTATTATGTTTTTGGTTAAGTTATGGTTAAGTTATTATTTAACATGATTCGTTTTATTTATTATTTTGGAACAAACTGTCAAACTTCTCTGTTTAAGAAGGCCGGCTCGCAGCAGCAGGTTCCGCTGCTTTGCGATTGCGATATCATTCACGTTATTGGAGGGAATGATCAATGTTTTGGATCATCATTCTCATTTTCATTAAAACACAAATAAAAATGTAGTATATAATGTAATGTAGCATGATTTTCTTTTTTTGCATGAATCTATACCAAAGAAAGATTTTTTCCTTTAGTCTGTATGATAGGATTTGTAGGCCCACAACCACAAATTTGTAGGATTTGTGGTTAGACACATATTTTGCCTTTAACAAATATTGCACCCCCCTCCCCCCCCCCCTCCCCCTGCGATTTGGATATTGCACTAGTCCATATTGTGATTTTGATAAAATTGCGATTAATTGTGCAGCCCTATCTACAACTCATGAGTTACCATATGGTATCATCTGTGATGCAGTTGCGATGCCAAGTTTACATGATTTGAAGCAAATGTGCTAAGAAAATGCATAATCACTGGTATGGTCTTTTATGGCCCATTGCATTTATTCAACTCAAATGAAGGTTGTTTTTTTGTCAAAAATGTAGCATATTTGGCAGTGATTTAGTCTTAGTTCCAGGTTCTTGATGATTAGAGCCTCTGTACTTCTGGCCGGTTCTTTTGGGAGATATATCACTGCCCACAAGTACTGACTAACATGTCTACCAGTATAAAACAGATCAGGCTGCCTTGAGGCTGCATTTGGCTCTAACAACCAAATCAAAGATCAGATATTCAGACCAAGCAAATATACTGAAGAGTCTGTCTATTTCAGATATTCTAGTGGAAAAAAAGGATTGATTTTTGGTGGACTCCACTTGTGGTGAGATCTATAAAGACTTGTTGTGTGTGCTTTTACACAGTTCATTTCTTTTCTGGCAAAAGGCCAGAGCAGGACTATGTTGGTGTGATAGTGCTGTGAGCACACATTCAGAGGATATATATATATATATTTTTAAGCTCTTCTCTATTATATCTTTTCCCCCCGCAGTATTTGTATGCTTCCTGTGCCCAGAAGTGGTAAAAAAAAAGCCAGTTCTAAACAGGATTTGACATTATGTGCCAGGTAAACAGTTTTGTCTGCTGTTCTCCATCTGTTCAGACACATAGATGCCTTCTTTTTAACTCCTCAGCTCATGTTCTCAGCAGAAATCCTTCTATCCCCACACTGTGACAGATTGGTATCAAAGGACAGATTCTCTTTTTTCTCCCTTGTTTTATTTAATGCTCATCTAAGACCAAGTGGGGGAAATGTAGAAGGGGGGGCAGTATGATTTATTTTTTTAAATCAGCTTGTCTGAAAAATCCAACTTTTTTTTGGATAGCACATTGAGTCTTTAAACTAAACACCACGTTAAGACGTAGTACAGACTCCTCTGTCTGAGTCTGACTGACGGCAGGGTTCAGGCAGGACGCCCAAACTATAGTTGCAGACCGCGAGCTCGTGGAGCTCGGCACGCGGGCTGCCCAAGCAGGCGTCTGTGTTGCGGGGCATTGCGGGGCGGCCATCCGGCCTCATCCTGTCTTAACCTAGTCTATATCCAGGAAGTTCCACTTCCGGGATTGGTCCGTTACCGCCGGAAATTCCGCCGGATGTCCCTCTTGTCGGCCAGATGTCTGTCTTTCTGCCCTTCCTCTTCCTTTGTGTTGGCGGTGGATTTCTGAGGACTCTGGTTAACTGCTCCTCAGATCTCTGCAGGGTAAATCCAGACAGCTAGCTAGACTATCTGTCCAATCTGAGTTTTCTCTCGCACGACTAAAACAACTTTTGAACGTACACATGTTCCACCACAACAAGTACTTTCCCGAGGCTATTTAGCAGAGGCACCATTGCTGCATCCGGCACTTAGCACCGCCCAAGACGATTGTGATTGATTTAAAGCCCCATTGTGTAGCATTTGTAGTTGTTTATTATCAAAATCTGTATTGCCCTTCACAAACTCGTCCTTTTTTATGATTATTGACTGCCACCATCAATTTCAAGTATTCCTATTGGCTTGAAATTTTACATTTGCATTCACATGAACTGGGTTGGACTCTCGTCATCTTGAAATACGTTAGCCGCTAAGGGACATACAGGACATGCTGCTCCGCCTTTCACGTTTTCGACGATGCTGATGGGTATCGGCGCTTCCCGGCCCCGGCAAGTTTGAAGAAGGAAACACGGAGGACCACACGTATTCAAAATCCAAATTTCAGGAACAGGAGTCTTCTTCTTCGCTCAGAATAAGAAAACGGATATTGAAAAGAGCAAGAGACTGGCGTCATCAGAAAAAAGAGTGAACCAAATCCCAACTAGTTAATTATCCTCCGGACCACTGCAGTCTCTTTTTTCTTTTTCTCTCTCCTTTCCGTCGGATGGCGCGTGTGCCCGCTCGTGGTGTGAAGCGCACGTCCGCGCCACTGTCCAACATGCACTACAACCATGGATGTACTTAGAGTAGATGGCCACGGAAGCCAGATCCAGAATTTCTCAGTGAGGGATGAGGGTAGCGGTGACTTTTTATGGGCTGGGTAAACCATGTTTCACAAAATATGAATTTAAAAGTATCTAAACTACTAGTTTTACATACTTTAAAATGTGACTGGAGTGGGACTTTAAGGTGTCGAATGGACCGTGGTGCTCAAAGGGCGTCCTGGCTTCTGAAACGTTAATCACTTTTTTGCCTTCTGAAAGTAAATGCAGTGGTACTTTGCATAACTGTAGCAAAAAATATGCTTATCAATTACACTGACGTTCAAAATATCCACACATGACTTGTCATCTGAAAGCAGTAAAAATGACTTAATTGTCTATGATGTCCCCAGAGGAAAGTGTAGTCCAGACATTCTTCTTAAATAATGACTATGTACCTAATGCTAATTTATCATACAGCTCTGAAACACGATGCAGTTTTCTCTGCATCGTTTTCAGTTTTCTTGTTCTTTTGCTAAGCATGAACAGAACATCCTTTGTTCATATAACCTGAGAATTCACCCTGGCATGCTAAATAGACTTTTGTGTTGTCAGCTATAGTGCTACAGCAAAAGTGTTGCCAAAGGAAGCACGGCGGTTTTTATGTCAGTTGGGTGTCTGTCTCCTGTGCAAATTTGACACTGGTTTAGGAACTGGGATTCACTACATTCATTCACTTCATGAGAGCGTTCACTTTACAGCTTTTGAACTTGTCCTCTTACTCTCCTCCTCCTCCTAACCAGTCTGTGCCTATCCTGTCTTCCCCCCTTGGATCGACGATAAAATGGAATTTCAGCTCGCGGGACATGTTTGATGGGAGTGTTAAACGTTTATGAAATTCAATATTGAGTTCTTCTGCAGAAGTAGCATTGAGATTGCAATGGCCGTAATGAAGTCTCCACCTAACGCATAACTTAAAATTTTCAAAACAAGCCATGCAAGCCAAGTATTGGCCTCAAGGCAAAGTAATACCAACACCTGATTGCTGCAAGGGACATTAGCGCCTTTGCTTCCCCTGCTAAACCTCATTCTATGAGCAACTGTGACTGACTGCCGCGGATAATCCCACGTTACCTTCAGAGAAAAAAATGTGTCCTCAGGGAAAGCTTAGAAATTGAAATGGGATGATGAAACCAAGGGTAGGGGCCTGTGGTGTATTCGTGACAATAACACGTGTCTCCAGCAGCCGGCCATATGCCACTGGGCAAACATCCGTTTTACTAAGGACGCCCGTAATCACTCCCTCCTCTGCTCTGAGTGGATGTATCTCATGTTGCAAACCCCAGTAGCACATGGCGCCTGCACTGTTTCTGCTTGAATCTGTGCCCAGTCACTTGTGCATGGCCGTCTGGTCAGCGTCAGCAAAAAATCATAAAATATATACACAAAATACATGAAAGCAGTACTTCACTCATATCATAAAAACACTCTCCACTTCAGGAGTCTATCATTCACTCACAGTTTACATCATTCATATCACAGTCATTCAGTGCGTACAAATTTGCTTTGATAATAACCACTGTTTGGTCAGGCGTGTAAAAGTACTATAATATGTGCATGAAATAATTTTGTTTGTATCGATATCGGCTTTAAAAATCCTTTATCGGTCGGGCTCTAATTTTATGATCCTGTAATTTTTTATGTGTTTTGATTGTGAATTGTTATATGTTTTATGTCTGAAACTCTGTTAAGTGTGCTGTGCCCGTCTTGGCCAGGATAAATAAAGCGGTTGGTTAAAGTTTGGGTTTTGGTGAGAATCAGGAATTTTTCTCCTCACAGTTCTCAACATGCAAGTAATGCCATTAGAAAAAAAAATAGCGGCTGGCTCATGTTTACACACACACAAGTTTTGTATAGGTTTCTGTTCTACAACATACAGTAAATGTGTAAAGGCTGGACTTCAGTTTGTGTCTGGCTGAACACTTGAGGATGTGCTTGTTTCCTTCTTTCCTCAAGCTCTGCGTCTGCTGACACAAATAAATGCAGGTGGCTGCTGCTTGTAAAAAGAGATCTCATTTTCTAACAGTTGTATAACAATTAACAAAAGTGCTTGACATTTAGTCTGTGTGCACAGTAAATGTGGCTGATATGAGTCTCATGCTTCACCTGCAGAGGTTTTGGCTCCTCTACAGCATTGGCCCATTGTTCAAATGCATGAATTTAGCTATGATTATATTTTCCTGACCCGCCCCCACCTCTTCTTTTATTTTTTATTTTTGTTAGGGTCAAAAAGATGAGCACAGTACAGACAAGTTACAGGTGATTTTTTAGTTTTTTAACGTAAATGCATTGAAAGATAACAGAAGTAAATTATATAAAACATACATTTTTTGGTATAGCTACAAAACATAATGCAATTCATATGTATTGCACATATTCATTACTGTATGCACCATAATGACTGCTGCTTTATAAGAGCGCGAAGATCTGCGTAGTGAGGTTGGGGTCGATGTTTGGGTCCTTAAACACAGGGCTTTCGAGCGGGGGAGCGGTGTTTGTGTCCTGGAAAAAGTTAAGGGGAAAACACGAGACTTTCACCCAGGAAATGGGTGTTCATGTCCCGGGAGGACGACTTAAGGAGACCGCTGTCTTAACCCAAACCACAATTTTTTTTCGAGTCATCATTTTGGTGTCTAAACTTAAAGGGATATTTCACCGCTGGAAAGCTGAATATATCTTTAAATTGGGTCACTTATGTAGCAGAAATGTGAAAAAAAAAATGATTGGTACCTTCTAGGCCGAGAAAAGCCAGAAAATGTGTTTTTGGCTCATATGGATGAAAGACACCAAATCCCAGAATGCACTTCGCTTCGCTGCTTTGAGTCCACTCCCAAGCCACGCCTACCGCTTGACAGACAGACAGTGAGGCATTCGACTCAACTCAATGTGTTTTATTGTCATTTCAACCTCGCGTTGGGAGCATCGTTGAAGTTGGATGTAGTCCAGTTTGTTGTTTAATGAACGGACACTTGCAAACAGGATTGATGGGACAGGTGGCCGGCTAGCGTTAGCTTCCCACCTAGCCGATGAGGAGGTCCCCTACCCGACTCGGGGCATCGAGCGAGACCGCTGGTCCCCGTGCTGGTCTCCGTGCAGGTGAAGCTCTCGTAGTGGGCCGATTATTCCATCTGTAATAACGTTTCCTGCATATTCTCCGATCTGTACCGATGTATCCCGGTGGTACACGTGTGGTAGTTTGAATGCACATAATTGTTGTAAAAGTTTGCTGCTGAGAAGAGAGAGCAGAGCCCTGTTTAGCGAAGATTCAAGATGGCTGACATTTCGTTTTTTTCCGGCTGAGATCGGCTCGCTTTGGGTGATGGGCGGGTTGAAAACATGCGGAAGTAGGTCCTACTACTGGCTGTCTTCCGATGAAAAAATCTTCCGATGACGCAAAAATCGTCATTTTACGTCATCGGAAGATTTTTTCCGGACCCCCCAATGCAGATATCTCCTGTCTCAGGGGGACATGAGGGAGGGACGCACGGTCATTCAGAAATACTACCGGGTTTCTACTGATACAAAGCTGAATGCTAAATCGGTGAAGTATCCCTTTAACTGCCGCCGCCGCAGGACAGTCACCTTTTGTCGGCTCAACCTAACTGCAACCCTCACGGTGCCCTGTACCCGGCTCACAGTCACCTTTCGTCGGCTAAACTCCACTGCAAAAGTTAACTGTCATGTGACAGGTCGTCACGTGACCAGCGGGCAGTCGCCGTTATTTCGTCAGGATGTCATACGAATTGTTGTGCATAAGTTTTCGTACGAGAATGCGTTGATTTACCACTTAAGACAATGATATGGGTTTAAGATTCATTTTTAGGATTCAAGATGTAATGATGTCAATAACAAGTCCTCACAAGGATATAGTAGTATAATGTGTGTGTGTGTGTGTGTGTGTGTGTGTGTGTGTGTGTGTGTGTGTGTGTGTGTGTGTGTGTAAGCGTGAGCGACCACCTTGCCTGTCCCCAAGCAGCCGTGTCTCAGGAATCTGAAGTCTATCAGCCAGCTGGAGTGAGACGACCTCCACGCCAGCTTTAATTTAGTGTGTGTGTGTGTGTGTGTGTGTGTGTGTGTGTGTGTGTGTGTGTGTGTGTGTGAGAGCAAAATGAGTAAATCAGTGTCAGGGACTGGCAGAGACAGCGGGGACGGGAAGAGGGAAGAAAGACAGTGGCTGTGGTGTTAGCGGTTATATGGAAGCATGTGAGTGACATGGCCACCGATCAGAAACATACAACAGCACCATCCAAGTGCCCCAATTCACTCTCACACGTCATACACACACACACACACACACAGGGAATGTCTCCATCTGATAATCTGATAATCCTGTGCAGATGTGTGTCCTACTGCAGGATGTGTGTGTGTGTGTGTGTGTGTGTGTGTGAGGGAGGGTGAGGGAGTGTGTTCTACAGTAAGTGGGCGGTTGATACAGAGAGCTGCTGTTTATCCAGGCTGTACTCTCCCTTCCTTCTCTTTCTGTGACAGTAGCAGTTCTTTTTTGCCATGTCACCTGGGGTCTGTTTCAGGAAGGAGGTTTAACAAACTCTGAGAATGACAGGAGTAACTCTACCTCTGGTACAGAAGGTGGCGCTCTGCCAACCCACAGCACTTTTTCTTCTGGTTGACCTATGTCAGACTTACACACATTTAAAGGTGCCGTGAGTAGGATTGTGAAGATCCAGGACTCAGCCAAAAAATTTGAACATTGACAACTTCTCAGTTCCTCCCCCCTTCCCGCTAAAGCCCAAAACGGTCTCCTAAGCCCCTCCCCCCACAAAGGAGAATGAATGCATGTGCATGAGCAGTGATTGACACGCAGTTAGACACCCCCCCTGGCCCGGATTGGTGCATCTGAACAGGGGTGGATTTTTGCAAATCCCACTCCAGGCTGTAGGTGGAGCCAGAGGAGCCGGATATTTTTTTAAATGACCTGCTTCATGTAGTTCTACTGGAACATAGGGTCAGTTTTAGCAAATATGACAGAAAGTTAGTTTTATAAGTCTTACCTACTGCACCTTTAACGTTAGCCGGGGGCCGCAGTGGGGGCTGCCCGGTCCCTCCACTTTTTTGCCGAGACACCAGAGCCCCGGAGATGGACAGTCTGATGGACCGCTGATTTGGGTAACGCTGTTTTGTTGGATGGTGTCATAGCAATGACTACGACTCACAACGTACTGACTGAGTATGTCTGGTTGAAGCATGCGCAGCAGCTTAAACCGATCATAGCCCGTTTAAGGTGTATACATGGAGTAATACCCCGGTTACTGAAGGAGTTCTCTAACTCTGTTAACTGGGTTATTAGAACTCCAATTTTAACCGGGGTAAGGTGTTTACATGACGTTTGAGAAATTGGGATATTGCCTTAACCCGAATATAATCGTTCTTTTTTTTTTTTTTTTTTACTGCATGTATATGTACTGAATATCTCTTCCATTGGAGATAAACGTCCAGAAATCCTAATGGAAATGATATAGAAAAAGGCATAACAATAATCATAATCATTGTTACAAGGCTAAGCTAACCTGGGCTGGTAGTCAGAAGCAGCTAACTACTCAAAAGACACCAAACTGATATCATAACATCATCAAATTTAGACTTTTCTTCAATATAAAAAAGTAATCCAGGTGTTTGTTGTCTGACCATCCATGGCACCAGTATCAACAGAAAGTGTTAGTAGCTAATGCAGCACGGCTTTCCTTTGTGGATATTGGCTGAAACGGAATTACGGAAGGATTGTGTCATGTGGATACGACAGTGTTGTTGCCATTACTTAGAATTCCTCATGGGGTAGACAGAAACTCTAGACTGGGTAAACCAGCCCAATCTGCCAGCGATGTGATTTCACCCTGCAGCTCAGGCTGGAAACTTGTACGTTTATCTCTCCCGCTTCCGTTACAAATTTACAGGAACCAATCACAAACTGGCTCATCCACCTGGTGTGCTATTGGCAGGTTTACCACGATGACGATAGAGAAGTGACCAAGCAGCTTTTTGTTTACATTCAACAATCTGGCCACTGAAGCACAGCACTCCATGGCAGCAACCCGTTGATGCCGCTGTGTGAATACGTGATTACATATTGAAATCATATGGCAGTGGTAAATAATATTTGAAAAGAAGAAGGAAACCGAGGCTTATGCTTCATGCAATTTTGGCAAAATGAAAAGAACAGAAAAATCTGTTTTGTTGCATTCCAAGATTGTATCCCCAGCAGTGTGTAGGCATATATGCCTACACATATATATATATATATATATATATATATATATATATATATATATATATATATATATATATATATATATATATATATGCCTACACATAAAGATCCTTAATGCGGCCCAGGACACATATATGTGTCCTGGGCCGCATTAAGGATCACTTACGTACTCATTCAAAGTATTTCACAGAAACGACTGAGTGTTAAATGGTGTGTTTTGGTTGTTATTATACTGTCGGTGAGACCTGAAAATGGGTGTAATGTGGGCTCTCTTTCTAGTCCTCGTCAGCACCCGTGCAGCTGAGTTTTGTAATAATTGTAATTAAACAATATTTTTGCTTAGGAAGGCCAGAAAGTAAGGCATTACAATAGTCATGCTACAGGTAATAAAAGCACACATTAATGTCTCTGTGTTGGCTTGAGAGAGAATTGGACACACTCGGGCAATGTTCTTAAATCATAAAAGGCTGTTTTTGTTATATTTCTGATGTGTGGCTCAAAGCTAAGATGAAAATCAAAGATAACCCCTAGGTTTTTAACTTGCATGTAAAAAGAAGTGTGTAACTTAAAGTTGCACTGTGTCCCTGTTATGTAATGAATAATGACTGAGTTTGGTTAACTGTGAGGGCACTGCAGTAGATTCTGTTGGTAGCTATTCTTGGCTCTCTCTGTATGTGTGCTTAGACTGAGCGGACTGTAGCGGAGCTGTTACACACTGTGGTAAGTACACTGTCTTGTCACTGGCGCAGGTACAAAGGGTTTTCTGGCTTTTAGCTCAATAGGACCTGAGGTCGAGACGACAGAGGTACTCCCCTTCTACACGCCCACTCGATTATTGATGAGTGCTTCCCTTTCTCTGCTTCACCTCTCGTTTATCGAACTTTAACAACAAACCAAATATGTATTTCGTTTTTTTAGGCACTCACTGGAGGAAAAACTAACGTAAAAGTTTTAGAGATGAGAAGTGGGACAGAGTGGGCTAACAGAGTGTGTTCAGAGAAAGATCCATCTTTACCTATTTGTGGTGTTTGTTTATCTTATCTGATGTCAGTGACACAGTTTCGCCTCAGGAGAAAGATATTTTTTGTTATTGTGATGTTAATGCTGCAATATGCACACTCTTAACATTTAAATAATGATTGTCAGTCTGTGTTCATGCCTGCCTTCCTCTGTTGTTGACCTGAAAATATATTGTCAGTGAGGCTTGGGAATATGTAGAAAAACAAAGATGGTGTCTGGAGCATCACTCAGGTCTCTGAGGAGACATGTTGAAGCCTGGATTTCAGTTTCCCACTGCTGCCGTCTTGTCAGTGTTTGTTATGGGAGCCCTCTCTTAGAGAGCTGTCAGTCAAAGCAAACACAACCCAAAACATATCACTCTTTAAGCCATCTTATCTTCAAAATAGTTTTAGAACTGTCTGCACAACGCATGTCAGGAGAAGTAAAATCAGCAGTTTAAATCCAACTTCAGGTGGAAACGAGACTAGGTCAAAACCTAGTATATGGCTGGACCGTGTATGGTCAATATGCTGGCCAATGTGTGGCCAAATTGTTACAGGGATAGTCAGTGATGGTGTCAATAATGTGAATATATATTAAATATTCATCTGTAGTTGTGCTAACCGATGACGTTTTTGGGTGTCGGCATAGAGCCTTTGGGCCCAGTGTGTGTGTGTGTAATCCCCAGCCGTTGTAGTACCGCTGCTTTGTCACGCCTTCAATACCAACGCACGCTCAGAGAAGAGCTGCTCCTCGCAGCAGACGAGAGAAACCAGGAGCAAGCCAAACACTGAAGCACATAAAAACCCAACGCGATGTGTTCTGTGGAGGTGTGGGTGTGTTCATTTATGCTTTACAATGTAACTGCTGTGAAAGAAATTAGAAAATGTCTGATTCACAGCTTTGTTTGGCGCTCCCTCTCGTTGTGAAACGCAAATCAGCATATCAAAGCAAATAATACACAGAATACAAAGATATATCGCGGCAGGTGATTGCAGAGCAGCTTGGAATCAGGGATGGTCACTTTAGGTACTAATCGCAAAACAAAGGTTGTACGAAAGACGGTAGTGATTGTTCATCAGGCAGCTCAACGACTGTCTTGTATTTTTATAATAAAACGAATCAGACTCGGTGTGCAAGGTTTCTGTGGATAAAGAATTTTATTGGAGGATGGATTAAAATAATGCATAGGAAAAATACGGTCTTGGTAAAAGACAATAGTGGAAAAGTGCAAAGTAAAAGGGTTCTGGAATAAATATGGATAGTTGATTATTTGTTTAATTGTTCACAAGCAAAGATTCCAGCTTTTCAAATGTGATAATTTGCTTTGTAAATAAAAAAAACATTGTAAATAGGATATCTTTGAGTTGTTTGCCAAAACATGAACTTTAGAGACATCATTTTAATGACAAAATGAGTGGCTTGCTGTTGAGGCTAAAGTGTGAAGCATTATAGCGTAGTTAAATTATTCTGATGGTATTTCTTTGTTTGTAGAAAAAAAAAAACAAGACTTCCCCATGAGGAATGTGCATTGCTTTCTGCCACAGTGTATTTATGATACTACCAATGGTGCCAAAGTCAGATATTTCAATCCTACACATAGTGGCTTTAACTATAATTCAATTTGCAGCAGCCTAATGTAAGAATTTGGTATAATCCGGTTATACAGGGCAGACATGCGCTGGATGTGTCGATAACAGTCACTACTGTACAAAATGTATCTAAACTTTACTTTTTAATCCTATATGGACACACATCAGATCTAGGGCTGCACAATTAATCGCAATTGTATCGAAATCACAATATGGACTAGTGCAATATCCAAATCGCAGGGGGGCGCAATATTTGTTAATGGCAAAATATGTGTCAAACTATTCTGAATTGTATTGTGGTGCTGCAGAGACATCCCAGCCTACAAATCGTATCCTACAGAATAAAGACATTTTTGTTTTGTTTGGTACAGATCCTTGCAAAAATCACACTATAATCATTTTAATTTCTTTCAATGTTAATCATTTTCAATGAGAATGATACAAAAATGATAATTCCCTCCAATATCGTGAATCATATCGCAATCGCAATATCAGTCAAAAATAATCCCAATTTGACATTTTCCTCATATCATGTAGCCCTAATCAGATCCTTATAAACTGTAGAAGGTGAATTCATGATTCTACTGCAGTTCACTTAAGAAACATACCATAAAATAACTACTTCATTATACCAGAGACAACCATCTTTGTTCCTTTAGAGCAATCAATGCAGCACAGAAATGGATACAAGCCGCTTACGCTAATGTAATACAGTCACAATCAATCCTGACTGTCAATCCTAACCAAGGCTGTGTCTTGTTATCTGAGGAACTGAGACCAACAGAGTCTCTGTTACTGTGGGCTACAGTCCACTACAGGTAACATCTCAGGAGAATATGGAGCTAGGAGTATGTGTGTTGGAGAGAGGTAATAATGGGGCTTCAAATCTGAACTAATATAAAAAAACAATGGATGATGCCTTCACTTTGCCGCATCAGTTGTTTTCTGCAGCAAGTAAAATAGGACAGCATCTCCCAAAGCTTTTTATCTTTGCAGCTGCAAGAGATCTTACAGGACAGGTTTCATTGTTTCACCTATCCTGCCCTTCAAAGCCAGAACATAGTAACCACATATTGGATCAAAATGAGTTAAAATCATAATTGGACTTTTGACCTTTGCTTCACTGGATAACATATCAGCCTAAAGTCCTATTTGCATGGAAGTAGTATTACCAGGGGACTTCATGTGTTTTAAAATTACCCCCTCACATCTGTTTCATGCTGCACATTTGCATGGGATAACACAATCTGTATTTTACTCAGTAACTGTTTCCAACTAGCCTACTGCTCCCAATAAGTGACAAAATAACGCCAACATGTTCCTATTTACATGTTGTGATTTGTATAGTCACAGCGTGTACAAATAACAGTGTCACATGAGACAAAGCCATCTTCTAACTAGGGGTGTCACAATTCTCCAAATCCTCGATTTGATTACATTTTTGATTCTAAGATCACGATTCGATTCAATTTTCGATTTTTACTTCTTTTTTTTAAAGCACAGGTTGCTATGCCATTTTTAGACTAGACTTGCATGTAATACAATATCTGACCTTTGTTCGCAATGTACCACATTACATTGTCAAATTTAAAACATTTATTAACAACATAATGTAACAATAACATATCTTCAGTCAATTGGAAACTTGACAATTTGTCAATAAAGTACAACCCCAAATCAGAAAAAGTCAAAGTACATTTAGAAATCACTACTTTCTTTTTTTATTTGTGTTTTCCATACTGTCCCAACTTTTTCTGATTTGGGGTTGTAAAAAAAAAAAAAACGGCCTTACTTAAACATATCCCAGAATGATTGACAACTAGGAGGACCAATAGTCTTGATGATCCACCCGGAAAAAGAAAATCCTCCACTATACCTTTAATATGTGCCAGGCTAAGCTACCGTTGGAGCCGTCAGACAGAGTTACAACACACACAGAGATGAGAAGGGTATGTATCGACTTGTCTAACTCTGGGGGTTGCGGTGAATAAGCTAATGTCCCAATAAGTCGGCGTGTTCCTTTAAGATCACAGACAATCTCGGGTTTTTATTGAAAATTACTAGGGGTCCCCAGGTTATACTAGTCCCGTGCAAATAGAGCTAAAGACATAGAAATGTGTAATAAGTAACTACAGAACAGTGACAAAAACTGAACCAAATCCACATCGTACTGCACTCTTGTCGAAAAGAAACTGCCATCCAGACAGCTATGACTTCAGTTTTGTCCTGGTTGAGCTGGAAAATGTTCTCTGCCATCCATGACTTGATATCTAAAATAGAGTTCAAAAGGGCACCAATTGGCTCAGAGTCATCAGGAGACACGGCAACGTACAGCTGTGTATCATCAACTATGGAACTGTATGCCTGTCTCCTGATGACGTGTCCAAGTGGCAACATGTAAATATTAAAAAGAGTTGGACCTAAAATCAAACCTTGAGGAACACCACAATCCATTTTATGAGCATTCCTCCATGGTAACATAAACTTTTCTGACAGTAAGATATGATTCAAACCAGTTAGAAACAGTCCCTGAGAGGCCAACCTGCTTGTGAAGTCTATCTTAAATAATTGAGTGATCTACTGTAGATAACATTCTGTTATCTAACAGCTAAAACAGGAGAGCTACTGTATATCAAGTGAAAGCCAGTTAGGGAGATAGCCATGGCTAGTCTGAGCTAGAGCTAAAATTCAATTTACTCATTGATTTTTCCATTCAGTCGATGTTATCTCTTAACTACCTTATAAACAGTAACTGCCATCTCAGCTCTGACTCTCATTTGTTTTTTAGATATTATGCATGGCGATGATTTCTTGAGGTTGTGATGTTTGGGTTTGACTGAGAGGCTGGTGCCTCCTGAGCCAGCACAGGAAGACATAGTAGCACTGGGGCAGCCTAACACCCACTGCATTTTAGATAGCAAACCAATTGGTTTGGTTTGATTCAGTCTTCAGGGCCCAGATCTTTCACTTTGTGACACACATGCACACGCAAACACACACGCACACGCAAACACACACACACACACAGACACACACACACACACACACACACGCACACACACACACACACACACACACACACACACACACACACACACACACACACACACACACACACACACACACACACACACACACACACACAGACAAACACACACACACACACACACACAGACAAACACACACACACACACACGCGCACAGCTGGCGCTATTAAAGAGAGGCACCAACAGGAGAGATAATTGTCTCATAAGTCAGTAAGCACAGCTGTTGGCAAGGTCAAGTTTCATTTCTGGAGCCACGTCACCACTCTGTTTTGTCTCTGTCTTTTCTAATCCGTCTTTCTCCCCCCCCTCTCTCTATCTGTGCCTGTACCTGTCCCGCTCCCTGTCACTCACCCCCCCCCTTCTCTTTTTGCATGGTTGGGCTTCAGGACTGCTTGTGCCCTTCAATGAATATTAATGAGTTTGAATATCATATGAAAATGAACTGTTTATTTACAGAGTCTGTCTCTTTTAGCTTTATGGGAGGTTTGCGGGGGCTGGCAGCCAGACTCCCAAGTATGAGGATGAAATGGGCTGCTGCTGAATAGGATTCAGGTCAGTGAGAGGCTGTGGCCAACCACATCCGTCATACGGATTTAGAGGATCCTTCTCGTTTCAAAACTACACAACAGCAAGACTCTGCATTGTTTGGAACAGGGAGATGAATGGATGGGGGTCTCAAGTGGTTCTGGGTTTGTCTCAGTGGTACAAGTACTATAAATCTGGTTTGGCTGGCTCTGTAAAATCATTTAAGTAGTATTTGTTTGTCAAGTGGCAGGGGCCAGACCCAAGTCACTTACTTAAGTCAAAAGTAGCAATGTGGAAAATTACAAGTATAAGTACTCTGTTGGAAGAGTATAGTTAGGTGTCACTGTCTGCCAAAAACATATATCTGGTTGTGGGTTTTTTATGATTTTTATGATTTCAGATGAGTTCAACACGGAAAGGAAGAAAGCTAGAACAAAGGGAAGAGAAGTAAGGTAGGGAGGAGGGGTGGAAGGAAGGATGAAGGAAATAATAAGGAAGGATGTGAGGAAGGAAAGGAATAAAGAGAGACAGACGGAAGGAAACAAAATGATGAAGATAATAAGGAGGGACAAAACGAAGGAAGAAGGAAAGTACTTGGAAAAAAGACAAAACAAAGGGGAAGAAGTAAGAAAATAGGGAAGGAAGGAACAAACAAAAAAGTCATGTTACTGATAAATCTACTGCAACTAGGAAATAGAGAGTGAAAGAGTAATAAGTGACAGAGAGAAAAAAACCAAAGAGGAACTGTAAAGAAACAGACAGAAGGAAATAATGATGGAAGGAAAGAAAAGAACCCCAACGGAAATAAGGAAGCAAAGAAAAAGTTAGAAAAGAAGGAAAGTAAAAAGGAAGGAAGGGGATGATTAGGAACAAAGCAAGAATACTGTGTAGGGAGGAAAGATGTATTTACAATAACTAAGAGAAAAATTAAGCTAAAAATCAATCAAAGAAGGAAAGACAGATGAAAGGAAAGAAAGAAGGAAAGAAATAAACTTAAGTTAAAGAAAGAAATGAAGTACGAGTGAAAATGGTGGAAAGAGAGGTGATTATGTTCACATATTTACTGGAACTAAGAAAGACATGAGGAAATATATCAAGGCAAAAAGGAAGGAAGGTGTAAATAGAAGCTTACTGTATAGGAAAGTGAAGAGGGACGAGAGAACAGAAGGAAGGAAATAAAAGATAAAAAGTAAGATTGAATGAAAGTAGGAAGCAAAAACAAGGAAGGGAAAGACTGGAGGAATAAAAAAAATGACGTTAACGAGAAAGACGTGAGATTGGCTGCAACCAGTATCTAAAGCTGCTAGATAAATGTATGGTGTCAGGTTTCCCTCGAACGTGTGGACAAAAGTCTTTTTTTGAAATGTAAATGTTAAATATCAGTACTTCAAACTGTACTTAAAGGGGCGCTATGAAGTTTTGACAATTTATTTCCTGTTTTTCTCTACAGCTTCGGAATAGTTTTTTGGCAACGCTGTGTAAAAACTCGCTCGGTCAGTCTGCTGTTTCCTCTTTCTCTGTTCCTCCGACAATGCTTTCCTAGCTTTCTGCTTCTTTTTTTTGCCGGCTCTGCCATGACGATAGTGTGAAAAACTCCATCGCAAAGATTGGATCTTTTGAGTGAGAGCAAAACGCTGAACTGAGCTGTGTGCTTTCAGTGTTAAACATTGCTGCAGGTTTTCATGCACAAGTGTTGTTGGTGATTTACAGAGGACTTAAACTCAGATCATGTATTGCAGTAAAATTAGAAAAACACTGCATTCAAGTCCTGCATTCAACATCTCCCTTAAGTTAAAGTAAAAGTGGACTTTATTGGATTATATTATATTATAATCCAATAAATTGTATTAAATATGACTGATAATTTAAATAAAATGTTTTATTTAATTCAAGTAGCTTACTTATTTTCTAGGGTTGAAAAATGTATACAGATTTTACGGAATGGGTACGAAGTTGGCATTGAATTTAATTTGAAATGGTATTAAAAAGGTCTTAAAAAGCCTTGAATTTAAGTTGGAGGATTCTGGGGGTACCCTGTAAGAGGAAAGTTTTATATTCGATTACAGTTTTACCGGGCTTTTTCAACGTAAAATAAAATCACACTTCAGAGCGCCGCTTACTGTGCTCCATGGCTGCAACACAACAAGTGCCTGGAGGTAAGGTGGGCACTATGGAAACCCAAACTTTGCCGTGTTAAATTTGGAACCGATGATCTTATTTGAAACCAAATTTTCTGAACAGTTCCAATAAAAAAATGATTCCATTGGAATTCAAATTTTTGAAAAGATTTCAATTGGGAACCGGTTCTCGATGCCCAATCTGAGGGCGGTTTCACATCTATAGTTCGGTGGACTCGTTGTGTTTCGGGGGTCAGGTTGCACCATTGTTGCATTTGTCATTTAGTTTGGTTTGCTTTCATGCTGCACTTTATCAAACGCACCAAACACTGAAATCACGTCATGCGATCGAGGTTGCTTGTTTATTGGACAGAATAGCTGAAACTCGCCAACACTTCTGCTCTCAGAAATAATGGAGCAACACCACATTTACAAAGTCTCAGGTTTCCTGGTTCTGCTTTAGTGTTTCTAGGGGCGAACAAGGAGCAGCTGACAGACAGCGAGTGAAGGAGAGAGAGAGACACAGACGACCAGCGATGTGTGCTCAGATCAGCTTATGGATCTGAAAGTTATCGTCCCTTAAATCATAATTCCCCAAATTGTTTGTGCAAGGTTGAAATCGCAGGCTAGTAAATGCTGTCTTTGGTTCACTTCCTGTATTTGGGTCGGATCGCGTTCACTTGGCTCGGATCGCGTTCGTGTGTTTGATCCGCACCAGAGTTTGGATGAGCCTTCACACCAGCCCCAAACGAACTGGACTATCCGACCAAATGCTCCAGGTTTTTAAACTGACCAAACGAGGCAGGTCTCTGAAACGCCAGAGCAGGGGGAATGAGAGGTGCAAACGTAGCAAAAGATATTTGGTTTTTTAAACCAAAACGTAGTAGTGTAAATGTAGCCTAAAGACATCACTTTCTGTCAATGAGGACATTTGGACAAGTTTCCAGTGCAAATCAGCTCATTCCCAGACTTTTCTTGGAATGGAGTGTATCTGTTATCTATTCTGTAAAGTCTCCATTCATCGTCTACCATTTAATTAGAGTTAGCTGACAAGAACTGCTGACGGTACAGACAACCATATACGTCTCTGTGAGGGCTGACATTGTGACAGGCTGACAGGAACACAAAGTACACATTGACACTCGGCACAGTCACAGTGTAAAAATGTGTAGTTTGGGAAGAATTGACAAGAGCAGATTGTCATCTGCTGAGCCCGGCCTGTCTTGGAGCTTCTATATTTAGAGTCCAGACATGCACAGAGTTGGCAAACCTTTACTGTACTGTAGCTGCTGACCAATAAACTCTGTTTTAACAAGGGTCTTCAAGTTTAGAATGGAGGTAACAGATTCTTCTCATTTACTTCACCATTGTTCTGTGGGCAATTCAATAGGCTCACATTTAAGCAATTGATTAGATCACACCCGCAAGCACGTATGGTGGAGCGAGCTAGAGAGTGACTGAAGAGAGGGAGCGTCTGAGACAAAGCCGTGAATCGGAGAAATAAAATGTGTTTTCGCCGATTCATCACTAGAATAACTAGCAAGCATCTCACTATACCTAACGTTATCCACATTCATATTTAGAACAAATGATATATCCAGCAAAAAAAGCCTAAAAGTCAGAGGTTACGAGGGAAGTACAAAGAGTCATTGCTATGGAGATGATACACTGTTTTGTCTCGTCACTTTGGTGTGAACTGGTAGGTTTCAGGACACTGCAGACCGACGCGTTGCAAGTAGTTGGAAGTTTCAACTTGTCTCATCGCAAATCTTTGGTCTGGACGGGACTTTATGGGCTGTGTGTTCTCGGCGAGCAGTTAGATTCCTGCTGGAGAAAAGAGCTTTCTTGGCCATGCATATGCTCAATTGGGTTCATAACAAAGCTTTCAGGCGTACATGTGCATGGCAAACACTTCAGTGATAGATGTATACACCCAGGATGCACCATAGAGCGGCAAAAAAAAAAAATCAGTGTTGCCAACAGGGACGTTGTAGAGCGCTCTCTGATGGACAAACTATGCAACGCCAACACTCACAACATGGTTGAAGGCTGTTTTGTCCATTTTTATTTAATTTAAAAAAAATAAAAAATCGGCCATTATAAATGCCGATACCAATAGTTTGGAAAAGGCCTAATGCCGATAATATCAGCCCGCCGATATATCGGTCAGACTCTAAATGGTGTTTAACAAAATATCTTCACACTTAGATTTTAGATAAATAATCATCAGTAATGTGGACATAATGTCCAAGTGGAGAAAAGGCAAATAATAGAACAGCTAGAACAGTCTGGTAAGTTCAGAAAAGTACATCACTTTACTGTAATGTAGCCTTTAAAACCAGGGAAAGACAACACTTATGCCATATTACGATATTACGATATCCAAAATCTAAGACGATATCTAGTCCAGCCCTTCAATACTGTGTGACGTCATTGGTCTGTGTGACATCATCATCTCTCTCTCTCTCCTTCACTCGCTGTCTGTCAGCTGCTCATTGTTCACCCTCTTCTAAAATATTAGAAACACTAAAGCAGAACCAGAAAACCCAAGACTTTGTAAATGTGGTGTTGCCCCATAATTTCTGAGAGCAGAAGTGTTGGCGAGTTTCAGATATTCTGTCCGATAATCAAGCGCCTGTCTCCATCGGGTGACACGTGTTTACAGTGTTTGGTGCGTTTGATAAATGAAAGCAAACCCAACCAAATGAAAAGCGCAACAATGCTGCAGCTTCACCCGCGAATCGCAACGAGTCCACCAAATTCTAGGTGTGAAAGCGCCCATAGTACTGGTGGAACACTCCAAACACATGTATAGGCACAGGAAGTTTAAAAGAAAATGATATTTGAAAACTGAACTTGAAGTTAGAAATATATATGTAACGCTTGTTTTTATTCGTGGATCATAAAGCACATTTCTTTCAAGTATTGAGACTAATTTATCTTTATATTACAGTTTCCAGGTTACTTCAGAGCATGTAAGCCTCCTCATTAACATTAACATCATTGACGTCTGCTAGAAGCCAGGGGCCTGTACTACAAATCAAGGTCAACATGCCCTGGATTTCTTTCAGTTACCCGGCTTCACTAACCCTAACAACCGCGGTCCCGCATAAGCTGTGTCACAACGGTGGAAATCAACTAGTTCAGTCAGCCCAGGGCTTCCCAATCTAGAGACGCGCACGTTCACATAAAAGAGGCGGTGTTTGCACTTCGTGACCAATCGCAAACATCTACCAGAGCCGCATATTTTATATAAGAAGAGCAAACTATAATTCAACATAAATATGAAGAACACAGACACGGCTTACAGGCAAAAAGCAATCCAGTCGCTGCTTCCAAAAACAGGAAGGAAACTTGGCAAAATAAATAGCGTAAATCACAACGCTTATCAATATCACTTCACCATCAGTCAGGACCAAGATCTGACCATAATTACACTCGTCCTTTCCATAAACTCCTGTTGCTTTAGTCTATTATTTCAGTTGCAACCATGGCAGGGGTAAGCGATCGTGAGAGCGAATAAAATATATAAAAACATGATTCAAACTGA